>CAHIKZ030002357.1:1680000-1707500 GCA_903632075.3 Acanthosepion pharaonis
CTTTGTTGTTGTTATCACTGAATTTCTGGGATGAGGAGTTATCATTATTTACACTATTTACATTCAGACTATTGTCCTCATCTTTGTTGTTGTTATCACTGAATTTCTGGGATGAGGGGTGTTATCATTATTTACACTATTTACATTCAGACTATTGTCCTCATCTTTGTTGTTGTTATCACTGAATTTCTGGGATGAGGAGTTATCATTATTTACACTATTTACATTCAGACTATTGTCCTCATCTTTGTTGTTGATATCACTGAATTTCTGGGATGAGGAGTTATCATTATTTACACTATTTACATTCAGACTATTGTCATCATCTTTGTTGTTGTTATTACTGAATTTCTGGGATGAGGAGTTATCATTATTTACACTATTTACATTCAGACTATTGTCCTCATTTTTGTTGTTGTTATCACTGAATTTCTGGGATGAGGAGTTATCATTATTTACACTATTTACATTCAGACTATTGTCCTCATTTTTGTTGTTGTTATCACTGAATTTCTGGGATGAGGGGTGTTATCATTATTTACACTATTTACATTCAGACTATTGTCCTCATCTTTGTTGTTGATATCACTGAATTTCTGGGATGAGGAGTTATCATTATTTACACTATTTACATTCAGACTATTGTCATCATCTTTGTTGTTGTTATCACTGAATTTCTGGGATGAGGAGTTATCATTATTTACACTATTTACATTCAGACTATTGTCCTCATTTTTGTTGTTGTTATCACTGAATTTCTTGGATGAGGAGTTATCATTATTTACACTATTTACATTCAGACTATTGTCCTCATTTTTGTTGTTGTTATTACTGAATTTCTGGGATGAGGAGTTATCATTATTTACACTATTTACATTCAGACTATTGTCCTCATTTTTGTTGTTGTTATCACTGAATTTCTGGGATGAGAGTTATCATTATTTACACTATTTACATTCAGACTATTGTCCTCATCTTTGTTGTTGTTATCACTGAATTTCTGGGATGAGGGTGTTATCATTATTTACACTATTTACATTCAGACTATTGTCCTCATTTTTGTTGTTGTTATCACTGAATTTCTTGGATGAGGAGTTATCATTATTTACACTATTTACATTCAGACTATTGTCCTCATCTTTGTTGTTGTTATCACTGAATTTCTGGGATGAGGAGTTATCATTATTTACACTATTTACATTCAGACTATTGTCCTCATTTTTGTTGTTGTTATTACTGAATTTCTGGGATGAGGAGTTATCATTATTTACACTATTTACATTCAGACTATTGTCCTCATTTTTGTTGTTGTTATTACTGAATTTCTGGGATGAGGAGTTATCATTATTTACACTATTTACATTCAGACTATTGTCCTCATCTTTGTTGTTGTTATCACTGAATTTCTGGGATGAGGGGTGTTATCATTATTTACACTATTTACATTCAGACTATTGTCCTCATTTTTGTTGTTGTTATCACTGAATTTCTTGGATGAGGAGTTATCATTATTTACACTATTTACATTCAGACTATTGTCCTCATTTTGTTGTTGTTATTACTGAATTTCTGGGATGAGGGTTATCATTATTTACACTATTTACATTCAGACTATTGTCCTCATTTTTGTTGTTGTTATTACTGAATTTCTGGGATGAGGAGTTATCATTATTTACACTATTTACATTCAGACTATTGTCCTCATTTTTGTTGTTGTTATCACTGAATTTCTGGGATGAGGAGTTATCATTATTTACACTATTTACATTCAGACTATTGTCCTCATCTTTGTTGTTGTTATCACTGAATTTCTGGGATGAGGGGTGTTATCATTATTTACACTATTTACATTCAGACTATTGTCCTCATTTTTGTTGTTGTTATCACTGAATTTCTTGGATGAGGAGTTATCATTATTTACACTATTTACATTCAGACTATTGTCCTCATCTTTGTTGTTGTTATCACTGAATTTCTGGGATGAGGAGTTATCATTATTTACACTATTTACATTCAGACTATTGTCCTCATCTTTGTTGTTGTTATCACTGAATTTCTGGGATGAGGTGTTATCATTATTTACACTATTTACATTCAGACTATTGTCCTCATCTTTGTTGTTGTTATCACTGAATTTCTGGGATGAGGAGTTATCATTATTTACACTATTTACATTCAGACTATTGTCATCATCTTTGTTGTTATTACTGAATTTCTGGGATGAGGAGTTATCATTATTTACACTATTTACATTCAGACTACTGTCCTCATCTTTGTTGTTGTTATCACTGAATTTCTGGGATGAGGAGTTATCATTATTTACACTATTTACATTTAGACTATTGTCATCATCTTTGTTGTTATCACTGAATTTCTGGGATGAGGAGTTATCATTATTTACACTATTTACATTCAGACTATTGTCTTCATCTTTGTTGTTGTTATTTTAAGAAATTTTTATGTTTATACATTCTTAAAATAATTGTCGGATTTTTTTTTTACATTTGGATACGCATCGAGCAGATATGAATGTACGTGAGAAAAATCATGGAAAATTGTAGTTTAAAAACAGTAAAATCGACCTTGCTAACCGAACGCTCCTCTGTGGTGAAATCGGCAAAAGCACGTCAGGCTATATAACGGTTCCATATAGGATACAGGTTCGATTCCTGTCGGAGGACGTATATTTTCTATGACAACTTCTCGGACATTCAGGCCGGTAAATGTTGTTAATGCTGTTTATTATAAACAGAGCATTTACTTAAATATTTGTATCTATAAAAAAAAGAATGTATAAACTTAAAAATGTCTTATATATATATATATATATATATATATATATATATATATATATATATACCCTTGTGCAAATTAATTGAAACAATACAAATAATTATTTAATTTTATTACGTATTTTTTTAATGAAATATGATCCAGTGCACATGTTAGTCTTTTGTATGCCTATTCCACAATGTCCTTCCTTACATATTGACCACCGATTCTCGATTGAATTTAAATCAGGAGAGATTCCGGGCCAGTCTATAGTCATTTGATTTGCTCACTGGTAAGAATTGCCAGTGTGTTCGCGCAGCATTACAATTTTCGTACGCTTCCTTGCAGTAACGTCCATCGCAGACAATGGCCGTAGGACAACTAATCGACAATCGAGTCAATAGTGTCTGGGCGTGATAAAAATCTCATGCAATCATGGATGGCGCAATATGTTTCAAGGCGAAACAAATTTCATCATACACCCCCAAAATAAATTTATATTACTGCACACCACTGCAAATGACCTAATCTGAGGAAAAAAAGAGAAATCAATTACACCCGGTGACTGTTCGTATGGTGAAAGAAAGCAAACTGAAGCGGTTGCTTCAATTAATTTGCAGAAGGGTGTATATGGATAACGATATATAAATTGTTATATATCAAGAACAATTTGGAGGAAAGAGTTAAGACAAAGTAGAAAACGTTTTCGTGTGACGCGTTTCGACATTTAGGAAGGTATTTAGTCGGATGAAGGATAATGAAAATATATAAATTCACATTCCTCATATGTTTAGGTTTTATTATAATTCCAATCGTCGCATTTTAAAACAATAAACATTGCGGAGAATTAAAGGTAGTTAAAATAATAGCGTCGTCAAAGGAAAAACAAACCTTTTGACACTCTTTGACACTCTATTTGAGATAGAATGTTATGGAAGCCATGATAACTCTGATCCCGGAATTACCTGACACAAAATAATACTGGAGTTATGCTCCAATCTATATCTAAAATTATATGACTTCCGTTAGTCCATCCATTCGTCCGTCCGCCCGTCACACCCTCTAAAATAGCCATACATTGACCGATCAAAACTAAATTTTGGGAAAAAACAGCCTGGACAAAGTACAGTTGGTTTTACTAGGGTGCATAGCTTACAACAATAAATTTGCCTTTTTAGAAAAATTAAAAATATTATTTAACATACAAAATACTTCCTGCACTTTCTGCATATGTTTAGGTTTTATTACATTTGTAATAATCTGTTTTTAAAACATTGCCGGGGAGTGAAGGTAGTTAAAATAATAGCGGTGTTAAGGTAAAAGTCATCCTTTTAACACACTATTCTTTTTGTGGGCACGAAGATTGCCAAACACAGTATGTAAAAGAAAGAAGCAGTTGTAGTAATTCCTCTTTCTCCCAGTTCCATGAAACATTTTGGCAAGGCAGCAGAGAAATATTTACCGATAATATTCCTCCTACGTTTGTCTGTCACCTGGAATATTTTTCGATAGGTTCTTTTATCGATCTGTCGTGCTTCTTTTTTTTCTTTTTAGGGCGTGGGGTGTTCTAATTTAATGATGATATCAGTCAAATGCCATTCTATGTCTCCCGCGGCTTCTACTGCACGCTTTCCTCATGGAAATTCCCTGGGAAAATTAGTAATCCGAAGAATTGAAAGAATGCGTAAACGAAAATAATTTTTTTTTTTTTTTTAAAAAAATGTATTTAGGCAAAATAAATATCGAATAAAAGCGACGATAGGAAAACCGAAAGTGAATGAATCATGAATGTAGATGAATAATTTATATAAATACACACACGCACATACCCCTGCACACACATACACACGCTAGCATACCAATAAACACATTTGTGCCAGCATGCATACACAGGTACATACACACACCCATATAGTGATTTTCTAAGCACAACTTAGATACGGCACAAGGCCTAAAGTATGGGACACCCGGTGAGGATCGAACTCACTACTCAGTTGTAATAGATCTAGCAAGACATGCTTTCTAACCATTACACCACGTCGAGGTGCCCATACATATCATCATCTTGCGGCCTCAGCCGAGATTGAACTCACCAATACTTTGATTGGTGTAGTTCATAATCTTGTCAAGTAGCTGAATTCTTGATGCTTCGCTAGGGCTATCAAGGGTGTTTTTATCGTGACACCAACACTAAATGGATTGCCAACCAAGGCTCAGAGAGACTCTATTCACCCTCCTCTGAGAACAGGTTTGAATTCAGAGTTTTCCATCTCCTAGACCAGTTGCCATCCAAGGCTATAGAACCCAGTCTGTCCTGCTATTTTACCAATAGCTGGAGGGAGAAGAAAGAAGATTCACACCTTTCCCAAGGGTGTTAGCACATAAGTGAATGTAATGGATTCGACTGGAATTCGAACTCGGCTCTCCGATTCCCCAATCCAAGCCGATATCCATTACACCACCGTGCCTCCAGGGCCGGTGCAAAGCTTTCGTAGCCCCCCAACCCGAATCTATGATACGCCCCCCGAATCTATTTATGCTACATCCACACTATCTACTACATCTCATTTTTCATAAGTTAGTATTCATATAAAATACAAATTTTATTGTCACCTAATTATGCACAATAATGGATCATATGCAATATAGGTGAACATTTCGACAGTAAAAATTGAAAATAAATACAGTGTATCTAAATACAAATTTAGAGACCTGTCATAAAATAGATCATTCCATCTTAAAATAAGTCAACGATGTTTTTTCCGACAATTTTTAACATCAACTTGAGATTTTTTTTTTCTTGTTAAAAACTGTAAGAAGTTTAGCGCATTCAACATTATGGAAAAAAAAAAATAGTGAATTTTATCTAACGTTTTCGTCGAGCATGAACAAAACAAATTCATGGATTTGGACGACAAAATAAAGAGAGGAACCCGGACGAGGCTCAGCCGAAGGGCAGATTCCCGTTCGGGGAGGTTGACCAACATGATCCCGTTTATACGGGTTCTACGGGTATTTTTTTTGGCCGAGCCTACGGGCTCGGGAAACCCACGTTAAACTCGGCCTTGTGCCACATGCAACCCGCGTGGGGGGGGGGTGGCTAGATACCGAATCGGTCGAACTCTCTGACACTGAGCAGAGAGGAACCCAGACGAGGCTCCGCCGAAGGGCAAAGTCTCTTTCGGGGAGCTTGACCAACCCGATCTCGTTTATACAGGTTCTACGGGAATTTTTTGGCCGAGCCTACGGAACACTCATGGGGGGTGGCTAGATACCGAATCGAGTCGAACCGATAGTAGTTCACTCCAAACCAGGCTGACAGTCATACTAACACCTTCCACAACTTGTATTATTATTTCGTGTAATATACCTTCGTTATTTCTACTCTTGTGTTCGTGTTGTTCTTCCTAACCTGGATCATAACACTTAGCAATTTCAACTCTTTAATCCTGAGACCTATGTAACAATCTAGTAAAGCACTTAAATTCGTTAAGTTGGGGTACCAAAGACGAAAGCTCATCAGAACAATTACCATAAAAATATTAATAGGAAAGGCAGAGGGAAGCTACGTTATGCCGGTGGGAAAGTGATTGAACCAGAGATGCCAGGACAGGATTGATAACATTGCAGATTCTTCGTTGGAATTTGTCAAGAATCTCGTAGTACATATCAGAAACACCAGGACGCCGCAACGTGGTGTAATGGTTAGCAAGCTTGTCTCACTAGAACCATTACAACTGAGTAGTGAGCGTGATCATCACTGGGTGCACCATACTTTCGGCCTTGTGCCACATGTGAACTGCGCTGAGAAAATCACCAGAATCACCGGACTGGATCCGGCAGCAAAACCTCTGATTGGGCGATGGGAGCTTTTTAAGTAGCATAGAACCATCTCGTAATTGCTGTTGTTCTCATGTCCACCCTAGCCTGAGGTGGTAGCACCTGTTAGGGTTCCCAGTTATGGTCAAATGGTGACCCCCCCAAACAAAACCAAAACACTCTGAAAGTATAAAAATATTTTTTTATATAAAAATTACCAATGCTACAGCGTCGTGGGTAAGACGATAAACTACGTCCGGCAGCAAAACCTCTGATCATGGTGTCTTAATTGCTGGTGTTTCCAGGTCGACCTTGACCCGGGGTGGCAGCACTTGTTAGGGTCCCAACTATGGGCAAATAGTGAACCCCCAAACTGAGGTCAAAACACTATGAAAGTGTAAAAATAGATTTTAATACCAGTAATACTTTGTAAAAAGAATTAATACCAGCAATAATTAAATTACCAGCAATAAAAATCTTGTCGGCATTTGTACAATGCACCGACTATCCTATCGGAAGACTTAGTAATTGACTCATTCTAATTCATATCAATGCAAAAATTAGACCGAGAAATCGAAATAAATTGCTCTCCGGGAGTTTAGCATGATCCACGCTGTTAGACGTCATAAAAGCATCTTTAAGACTATTAAAATATAACAGTTTAGTTTTGAGAGGCTGAGGATCAGTCCTCACGGGTCGTCCCGTACTTGTAACCACGCGTCAAAACTAAATTAAACTAAGCTTAGTATTTTCCATTTGCCTCGTGGCAAATTCGGCTAAATTTACTAAGTAACGTGTAATTCAGAGATTTTCAAACTGGGGGTAATTATCACCCATAAGGCGTAATTTGAGGCTTTCCGGTTGGTAACAGCAACTATTTGCAATTCAGTTATAAGAGAAGGGCTAAGAATATTAAGTTTTCCAGTACGCCCCTGACAATTTTTGGTTTAGCGAAATGAGCGCAGTTAAAATTCTGGAGGGGATTTATCTCACCTAAAATTTTAGGAACCACTGAACAAAGATGGTATATTAAATATAAGATGGAGAAAGAATCTAGAATAGGGGCCAGAGGCGCGTGCGCAAACTTGTTAAGTTGAAGATTTTTTATTAATCGTCAGTAACACACACACACACACACACACACACACACACACACACACATATATATATATATATATATATATATATATATAGATAGATAGATAGATATGAACAGACAGAGATACATAGATAGATATGAACAGACTGAGATTAGATAGATAAATAGATATGAACAGATTGAGAGAAATAGATAGATAGATATGAATAGACTAGAAGATAGATAGATAGATAGATATGAATAGACTAGAAGATAGATAGATAGATAGATAGATAGATAGATATGAACAGACAGAGATACATAGATAGATATGAACAGAGATTAGATAGATAAATAGATATGAACAGATTGAGATAGATAGATAGATAGATAGATAGATATGAACAGACAGAGATGCATACATTGATATAAATAGACTGAGATTAGATAGATATGAACAGATTGAGATAGATAGATAGATATGAACAGACTGAGATACATAGATATGAACAGACTGAGATTAGATAGATAAATAGATATGAACAGATTAAGATAGATAGATAGATAGATAGATATGAACAGATTGATAGACTAACTTGAGATAGACTATTTTTTTTCGTATTTTTCCCAATGAAATATGACCCAGATTTTTCCCAATGAAATATGACCCAGATTCCAAGATGTCGTTTCTTGCAGATTGACCACATATTATCGATTGGATTTAAATCAGGAGAGTTTCCGGGCCAGTCTATAGTACTTTGATTTGCTCACTGGTAAGACTTGTCAGTGTGTTCGGGCAGCGTTACAATTTTCGTACGCTTCCTTGGAGTTACGGCCATCGCAGACAATGACCGTAAGACAACTAATCGACAGTCGAGACAATAGTGTCTGGATGTGGTTAAAATCTGATGCAATCACGGATGACACAATATTTTTCAAGGCCAAGTAAATTTCTTCATACACCCTGCGAATAGATTCATATTACTGCACAACTACAGAAATTGCCTCATCTGAGGAAAAAAATAGAAATCATTTACACCCTGTCACTCAAGTGGGTGTAAAATTGTCCGTATGGTGAAAAGAAGGAAAATAAGCGGCTGTTTCAATTAATTTGCACAATGGTGTATATATATATATATATATATATATATATATATATATATATATATATATATATATATATATAATCGTCGAGATTAGACGTATGAGGGTCAAGCAGATCAGTTTCAGGAAACCGACAGCCCAACATCGGCACATGAGATTTGATTATAGTGGTGAAGGTTTCGTGCATGGCCACCCACACATTTTGAAGGGACGAATACAGTGACATGGTGCATTGAGTGCCACAAGGTTCCCAAACGACCCTCCGCAGGTTTTTGAATTCAGAGTTGTCCTTCTCCTAGACCAGTTGCCATCCAAGGCTATAGAACCCAGTCTGTCCTGCTATATATATATATATATATATATATATATATATATGTGTGTGTGTGTGTGTGTGTGTGTATTTCAGAGCAATGAAATCCTAACGGATAAAACGCGTCACAAAAATACTTTTCCAGTTTTCATATTTTTCTACATAAATGAATAAATTTAACGAACTCGATTGGAATTTGAACTCGGCTCTTCAATTTCCAATCCCAAGTTTCTATCTATTATACCACCCGAACACCCAAGCTTACTGCACCTGGTATGACCAAGCGGTTACCAATCTAGGTAGTTACTAGTCTCGACGTTGCTTAACTTCGGTGAGTGTACGAGAAAAGGTGTTTTAACTTGATATGGCCGTAAGCCAGCAGACTGGAGAAAACAAAACAAAACTTCTGTAAGAAGCGGATGAGAGAGTGAGAGAGAGAGAAAGAAAGAGAGAGAGAGGGGGGGTGGAGAGAGAGAAAAGAGGAGGATATAGAGACCGGTGGGGGTGGAAGGGAAGCGAAAGAGACAAGAAGGGAGAAGTAGAGAGATAGAAGAGCAAGATGATAAAGAGAAAGAAAAAGAGAAAGCAAACGCGATAGAGAGAGGCAAGGCAAGAGATTGATAGAGAAGGCGAAAACGTTGCTTGTCTTGTAATGAAAAAAAAAAACCCAAAAAACAAAACAAAAAAAAACGGCTGTACTGGTAATCAACGCGTCAAAAGGAATGAAACGCCGACAGCGTGAAGGCATGAAACTGAAACGTTCGTAACATGATGGTGATCTTGCTCATCTTGGAATTTTCCTTTAGTTGATCAGTTACTCAGGGGAATTAATCAAACGGCTTAGTATAAATCTTATGGAACTCTCCTGTCATTCTTTTCATTCCGTCGGGACGGAATATTGTTAAAAATTGTCAAACACTGTCTTTTATTTTATTTTTATTTTCTTAAGTCATGTTGAAAAATATCGAACGAATTACGTCAATCATTTTGTTTGTTTAATAATAATAATAATAATATGAGAACATCAACAATCGACTCAGTGAAAGGATTCCTGGTAGCTCATGTCTTAAAGAAATACAAAAATTGTACTCACATGTACAGCCCACACATTACGAAGGGCTTTATCTATGTAAAATATGTGTTTTTTCAAAATTGCTCAGTTGAAAATGTCATGATGCCATTTCTGACTTCGGTCTCTGGTCGGAACCCGGAACCCGGAAAGAAATTAGTACATACCAGAAATCAAAGGAAATAATAATCGTTGCAGTTTTTTGTGTATTTATACTGTAACTAGTGAGTTAGTTCAAATGCCTTGAATCACTTTATAGTCTACCAATAGAAGGTTAACCAATCAGAAACAGCAGAACATTCTATCCGTCGTGTATAAAGGCGGCCATTTTTGTTTATCCTACCCGAATGACCAGTGCCAACTTGTCAGGCGAACACGACAGAAGGAAAAACTACGCTCTGCTACTTTGCTGCGATATCCACTGCTAACCTGAACTACGCTTTCCTACTGTCTCTGAAATATTCACTGCTAACCTCTGGATTCTATACTCGAAGACGACCGTCATAAAATGTCTAATAATAATAATAATAATGAGGAAGAGGAGGAGTAGGAAGAGAATAATAATAATAATAATAATAATAATAATTTGTGAAATACATCTTCCAGATGCTCTGGCACACATTATCAGTGATGCTTTCGCCTGTGGATCCTTAGGGCCCTTCGGGTATTACAACATTACACCCCTTCCCCACGGGGATCCAATCGATATTAATCAGATATCGATTTGTGTGCCAACCGTCAGCTCCAACTCTTCTCAGAATGGAACGCTATCCCAACCCACTGCAACAAAAGAACTCAACATGCACGTTAAAAAACAAAAACAAAAGCACACCCTATGTGTTTGTTGGGTGGGAAACATTGTAACCATTGAAACAGGTGCTATATCTCAATTAAATATCACCTGTATTAAAAAATGGATCGGAGAACGCTAATTCTGTCCCCTAGCCAAGACTTCATTGCCGGATGTAGTTTTAGGCCATACACATGACCATTAATAATAATAATAATTTAATATAATAAATCTCTCTCTCTCTCTCTCTCTCTCTCTCTCTCTCTCTCATATATATATATATATATATATATATATATATTCACACATGTTTCACTAAATAATATAGACAAATGTTGTCTATTTATTTTATGTAAATTCTTTTCATAACGTCTGATAAGCTTAATAACATTATCATTAAACGAAGAAAGAAAATCACAATATTAACATTTACCGGCCTGAATGTCCCAGAAAATTTCATTGAAAATGTTCGTCCTTTGAAATTACTTAAATACTTGTATCTATAAAAAGAATGTTAAACATAAAAATGTCTTTAATAAATTGTCGGACTTTGTCCATTTCTTAATATATATATATATATATATATATATATATATATATATATATATATATATATATATGTTTATATATATATAGTTTTTTGTATATACATATAGTTTATATATATAGTTTTATATATATATATATATATATATATATATATGCATTGTTGATAATATTATTTTTCAAAAATGTATTGCGTATAATAACATTTTTTTACCAAAAATGTATTGTTGATAATAATTTTTTTTTTTACCAAAAATGTATTGCTGATAATAATTTTTTGTCAAAAATGTATTGCTGATCATGATTTAAAAAAAAAAAAAAAGTATTACTGATAATAACTTTTTTGCAAAAGTTTATTTCTGCTAATAATGTTTATTTTTATTTTTTTTTCAAAATGTATTGTGATGATATTTTTTTCAAAAATGTATTGCTGGTAATTTTTTTTCAAAAATGTATTGCTGTTAGTAATTTTTTTCATTTTTGTTTTGGCAGGGGGGGGTAACTATTTGTCCATAGCTGGGACCCTAACAAGTGATACCACCCCAGGTCAGGGTGCCCCTGAGAACAACAGAAATTAAGAGGTGGTGCCACGCTTCCCAAAACCGCCTTGATGCCGAATGTAATTTATCGTCACAGGACGCCTCATTGTAGCTCGTGGGCGGGGGGTTACCCCCTCTGCTGAAGTGCAGTCAGCGTATTCTGAAGACCCTGCCGACAGGGCGGAAAACACATTTGTTACATTAATTAATGAATAAAGACAAAAAGAAAACTTATCGTAACCGATGCGTTTTCGCACGCCCCCTCCCCCGTGGTTTTTTTTTTTTATTCATTTTGTTCTTTTACAGATATGCTCTGAAATATTTGCATATAAATTGATATATGCCAAAATTCTCTTAATTAATTAATGCCTATCTTCCAGATGATTAAAGAGAGAGAGAGAAAAGTAATTCTGACAAGACCTCCGACCATTCCCGACGCCACCAATGATGTTAATAACTGGAAGAGCTTCTTAGTCAAGCAGAAAACTTTCAGCATACCACCAGTCTGAGTCAAGGTATCCAATAAACACTCCTTGTTAAAACCAATTGGTGGCCTGAAGCTATTTAATCAGGGTAAACCTAATTTCTGTGCAGCTATAAAAGAGGAACAAAGTTTTATTCCCTATTCAGGCAACTTTGTCTGTGTATAATGAGCGTTATTAAAATTCTAGAATGGGAATCACCGAATTAAGTCAGTCAGTTATGTAACATGCGTGATACACACTTAGGCGATCATGTAGCTTTCGATACATGACTGACGAGGCAGATTTTTTTTCCTCCGCAGTAGGTTGCCATTTCTTTCCGCGGTAGACCAGTTGCCATCCAAGGCTATAGAACCCGGTGTGTTCTGCTACTTACCCATAGCTGAGTTGCGAAGAAGAGGATTCATACCTTTCCCAAGGGTATTAGCACATCAGCCAGTTATGTGCCATGCATGATACACACTCAGGCGATCATATATCTTTCGATCCATTTTTCCTCCGCAGTAGGTTGCCATTTCTTTCCGCGGTAGACCAGTTGCCATCCAAGGTTATAGAACCCAGTCTGTCTTGCTATTTACCCATAGCCTCAGAAGAAGAAGAGGATTTATACCTTTCCAAAGGGTCAGTCAGTCAGTTATGTGCCATGCGTGATACACGCCTAGGCGATCATGTATCTTTCGATACATGACTGACGAGGCAAATTTTTCCCACAGTAGGTTGCCATTTCTTTCTGCGGTAGACCAGTTGCCATCTAATGCTATAGAACCCGGTCTGTCCTGCTATTTACTTATAGCTGTGGGGGAGAAAAGGATTCATACCTTTCCCAAGGGTATTAGTACGTCAGCCAGTTATGTGCCATATGTGATACGCACTTAAGCGACCATGTATCTTTCGATACATGATAGACGAGGCAAATTTTTTTCCCCACAGTAGGTAAATTTCGTTAATACTGTTTATTATAAACAGAGCATTTACTTAAATATTTGTATCTACAAAAAGAACGTATAAACATACAAAAATATCTTAAAATAATTGTCGGACTTTGTCCATTTCATAATGTGTGACGTCATTTGTTTAAATTTGGATACGCATCGAGCAGATATGAATGTACGAGAGAAAATCATGGAGAATTGTAAGTTTAAAAACAGTAAAATCGAGTCGCTCCTCTGTGGCTAATCGCTCCCGAAACGCTCCTCTGTAGCTAAATCGGTAAAAGCACGTTAGGCTATATGACGGTTCCGTATAGGATACAGGTTAGATTCCTGTCGGAGGATGCATATTTTCTATGAAAATTACTCGGACATTCAGGCCGGTAAATGTTAATACTGTTTATTATAAACAGAGCATTTACTTAAAAAATAGTGGATTTTACATAGTGTTTTTCTGAGCAAAACAGATTCACGGATTTGGAAAAAAGGAAGACTCCAGAATGATATCAAAATCAGCGAAGATTTTCATCCTTTAATAGTTGTATTTAGTTTAATTTGTAACGTATACAAATGTAGGTAGAAAAAAAGCAATGCTGATAAGACAGCGAGGGTCACAAAGCTCTGCCCGGGGCCCCCAATCAAGCTCCTCTCAGCCGGGTGGTTTGGTTGTAGTATTGACTGCAGATGACAACAATTTCAACCTTGACTCAACTGTGAATGACTTAACTTAAACTGTGACAGATTTTACAAGTCACTGAATGTACTAATTAGCGATTGCGTAGACCGTACAATTCAGATCGTTCAATAACATGAAATAAGTTTTGAAGTAAAGGTCTCTAAAAAAAAAAAAAAAAAATGTTTAATAATAATAATAATAATGTTGAGGGGTTCACCCTTTTTTACACAAATGGACTCACCCAGTATATACATCTACTACGGCTACGGGAAGACCAGAGAGAGCAAGACCAAGGAGTCGAGTCCAGAGTGACAGAGTAAAAGGTTGTAGGTAACCGGAAGAGTGAGGGGTGAGGTAACAGCGTTGTAGGAGTCACAGTGAGCGAACACGTAGACTCAGTAAGAAGTCATACAGCGATACTTCAATACCAAAGACTGTATAGATATTTTGCTACTAACCCGTATTCTTGGAACTACTAACCTGCTTTACCAGTTTGTATTATTACGTTAATACATTATTTTCCTATATTCATTCCTGGCGTTTGTTATTTATTGGCACCGGATTTCATCCCGGAATCCACAATAAATAATAATAACAGGTATTATTTAGTTGTGTATATTAAATGTTTTGGAATAATGGTCTGTAAAAAAGGAAAACACTTTTGATACGCCGTCAAGTTAAGTGCCATACAGGATACGCGCTTGGGCGATCATGTCTCTTTTGATTTATGACTAAGAAGAAGATTTTCCCGCGCTAGGTTGCCGTTTCTTACTGCGGTAGACTGGTTGGCAACCAAGGCCAATCAGTCTGGCTTGTGCTGGAAGGACGAAGAAGAGATGGATTTATACCTTTCCCAAGAGTGTTTCTGTGTAAGTAAATATAATGAACACAAAGCTGACTTAGTGTGTCGAATGAAAAAAAAAATATCTGCAATTCGTTGCGTTTTCTCGATTCTCACAACACGTAGCCGAGACTCGCGTTTACATTCATTAACAAAGTCGTTCGTCAAGTTCCCACCAGGTGGCGAGACCTCAGCTGATTTTTTCCCATCATTCTTTGCGACTTCGTGAACTGTGAATTTCTTTTATCATTTTTTTTCTGGTTTTCTTTTTTTTGTTTTTTCTTTTCATTATTTCTTTTTGTCTTTCTTGTGGATGTAATATTGTTTGATTTATACCATAAACGACATTCAAAACATTTCACATCATCCATCGCCATTGTTTAATGAACAACCAAAGGATCTATTATTCTACTTGTTTGTTAGTATGACCATTATGCTTTTCTACTAACAGAGTAGGTTATCTGAGGCTTCTGACCAGGAATCATATATATATATATATATATATATATATATATATATATATATAGCAGAAGGATTATATTGAATCAATTGATAGGTCTGCTGCTAGGAAAGTTGCTTCACTGTGTCATGCTAGACAATTTTTCTCACCAGAATCTATCTTACATATTTATAAATCTACCGTTCGTCCATGCATTGAATATTGCTGCCACATCTGCTCCAATGCTTCTGCGATGCATTTAGAGATTCTTGATAAAATACAAAGAAGAATCTGCAATGTTATTGGTCCTGATCTGACATCTAAGCTTCAATCATTTTTCCACCTCCTGTAACATAGCTTCCCTGTGCTTTTTCTATAAATACTTTCATGGTAATTTTTCTGATGAACTTTCTTCTACAGTACCTACATAACAGTTCAGTACTGTTTTGTTTCTAGCAAATTTTTTCTGTTAATACATTGCTTAACTTTTGGAAGGCATCTTTGGCTATTCCAATGTGCCTTTGGATTTCAGTGTCACACTTTCTGTCCTCTGTTTTTCCACATATTTAAATTGTTGTATTTGTTTAATTTCAGTATCTCCAATTTGTAATTTGCATGTTGGGTTATTCCTTTTGCTAACAACCATGCATTCTGTCTTTTTGCCATTGATGTTCAATCCTTTCTTCTCACTTTCTTTACTGCCTTTTGAAGGAATTCTTTTAATTTTCTTTCCGTGTCTATCAACACTGCCAATTAGGGTAGGTTGATTTTTTTTTTTTTTTTTAGAATATCAAATGTTGCACTTGGTATGAAAGCTGTGGTTTGATGTGATAAGTGCTGATACCAAAATTTAGATTCACAGCTTTTACCAATTTTAAAGCATTTACTTTTAAAGATCATATGAAAAAAAATGGACACAAATGCTTAATATCTACAGGTTTTTGCTTACAAACTGACATCAAAATGTTACTATTTCAAGAATAAATCCAAATAAAGTTAATATCTTTTGTATTAGAAACATTGAATGGAAAACATCTTCAAACTAGAATTCTAAGTATGAATAAGTCAAAATATGCAATTCTTTTTACTGTATTTGATAAATAATAATGAAAAATATGTTATATCATTTTGTAGGTCATAATTAATAAAAACAAAAAAAAATGATAACAGTGTAGGTGGAGTAATGGATAGCGGCTCGAATTGAGGAATTGGAGAGCCGAGTTCGAATTCCAGTCAATTATATTCATTTATGTGCAAATACCCTTGGGAAAGGGTATGTATCCTCTTCTCCACCCAGCTATGGGTAAATATGGTAACTGGTCTACCACAGAATGAAATGACAACCTACCACGGGAAAAAAATGATTTTCACTTTAAAAAAAAAAATCAACGTTGCACTTGGTGTAAAAGCTGTGGTTTGATGCGATAAGTACTGCTAGGAAAACTTAGTGTGAAAGCTTTGGCTTGATGTGATAAGTACTGCTAGGAAAAGTTAGTGTGAAATCTGTGGCTTGATGTGATAAGTACTGCTAGGAAAACTTAGTGTGAAAGTTGTGGTTTGATGTGATAAGTACTGCTAGGAAAACTTAGTGTGAAAGTTGTGGTTTGATGTGATAAGTACTGCTAGGAAAACTTAGTGTGAAAGTTGTGGTTTGATGTGATAAGTACTGCTAGGAAAACTTAGTGTGAAAGTTGTGGTTTGATGTGATAAGTACTGCTAGGAAAACTTAGAGTGAAAGCTTTGGCTTGATGTGATAAGTACTGCTAGGAAAACTTAGTGTGAAAGCTGTGGCTTGATGTGATAAGTACTGCTAGGAAAACTTAGTGTGAATGCTGTGGCTTGATGTGATAAGTACTGCTAGGAAAACTTAGGAAAACTTAGTGTGAAAGCTGTGGCTTGATGTGTGTAGGAAAACTTAGTGAAAGTTTGGCTTGATGTGATAAGTACTGCTAGGAAAACTTAGTGTGAAAGTTGTGGTTTGATGTGATAAGTACTGCTGGAAAACTTAGTGTGAAAGCTGTGGTTTGATGTGATAAGTACTGCTAGGAAAACTTAGTGTGAAATCTGTGGTTTGATGTGATAAGTACTGCTAGGAAAAACTTAGTGTGAAAGCTGTGGTTTGATGTGATAAGTACTGCTAGGAAATCTGGTGGTTTGATGTGATAAGTACTGCTAGGAAAACTTAGTGTGAAATCTGTGGTTTGATGTGATAAGTACTGCTAAGAAAGTTTAGTTTGTGAAAGCTAGAAAACTTAGTGGTTTGAGGTTTGATGATAAACTGCTAGGAAAACTTAGTGTGAAAGTTGTGGTTTGATGTGATAAGTACTGCTAGGAAAAACTTAGTGTGAAAGTTGTGGTTTTTGAAAACTGCTAGAAAACTTAGTGAAATCTGAGGTTTGATGTGATAAGTACTGCTAGGAAAACTTAGTGTGAAATCTGTGGTTTGATGTGATAAGTACTGCTAGGAAAACTTAGTGTGAAAGCTGTGGTTTGATGTGATAAGTACTGCTAGGAAAAACTTAGTGTGAAAGTTGTGGTTTGATGTGATAAGACTTACTGCTAGGAAAACTTAGTGTGAAAGTTGTGGTTTGATGTGATCAGTACTGCTAGGAAAACTTAGTGTGAAAGTTGTGGTTTGATGATAAAGTACTGCTAGGAAAACTTAGTGAAAAGCTGTGGTTTGATGTGATAAGTACTGCTAGGAAAACTTAGTGTGAAAGTTGTGGTTTGATGTGATAAGTACTACTAGGAAAACTTAGTGTGAAATCTGTGGTTTGATGTGATAAGTACTGCTAGGAAAACTTAGGAAAACTGTGGTTTGATGTGATAAGTACTGCCAGGAAAACTTAGTGTGAAAGTTGTGGTTTGATGTGATAAGTACTGCTAGGAAAACTTAGTTTGAAAGTTGTGGTTTGATGTGATAAGTACTGCTAGGGAAAACTTAGTGTGAAAGTTGTGGTTTGATGTGATAAGTACTGCTAGGAAAACTTAGTGTGAAAGTTGTGGTTTGATGTGATAAGTGCTGCTAGGAAAACTTAGTGTGAAAGTTGTAGGGTTTGATGTGATAAGTACTGCTAGGAAAACTTGTGAAAGCTGTGGCTTGATGTGATAACTACTGCTAGGAAAACTTAGTGTGAAAGCTGTGGCTTGATGTGATAAGTACTGCTAGGAAAACTTAGTGTGAAAGCTGTGGTTGATGTGATAAGTACTTAGAAAACTTAGTGAAAGCTGTGGCTTGATGATAAGTACTGCTAGGAAAACTTAGTGTGAAAGTTGTGGTTTGATGTGATAAGTACTGCTAGAAAACTTAGTGTGAAAAGCTGTGGTTTGATGTGATAAGTACTGCTAGGAAAAACTTAGAGTGAAAAAGTACTGCTTGTGGTTTGATGTGATAAGTACTGCTAGGAAAACTTAGTGTGAAAGTTGTGGTTTGATTGACTGCTAGGAAAACTTAGTGTGTGATAAGTACTGCTAGGAAAACTTAGTGTGAAATTGTGGTTTGATGTGATAAGTACTGCTAGGAAAACTTAGTGTGAAAGTTGTGGTTTGATGTGATAAGTACTGCTAGGAAAACTTAGTGAAAGCTGTGGCTTGATGTGATAAGTACTGCTAGGAAAACTTAGTGTGATGTGAAAGTTGTGGTTTGATGTGATAAGTACTGCTAGGAAAACTTAGTGTGAAAGCTGTGGTTTGATGTGATAAGTACTGCTAGGAAAACTTAGTGTGAAAGCTGTGGTTTGATGTGATAAGTACTGCTAGGATTATTAGGAAAAATTGTGGTTTGATGTGATAAGTACTGAAGGAAAACTTAGTGTGAAATCTGGCTTGATGTGATAAGTACTGCTAGGAAAACTTAGCTTTTGCTTGTGTGAATGCTGTGGTTTGATGTGATAAGTACTGCTAGGAAAAACTTGTGGTTTGTGAAACTGCTAGAAAAACTTAGTGTGAAAGCCGTGGTTTGATGTGATAAGTACTGCTAGGAAAACTTAGTGTGAAAGCTTTGGCTTGATGTGATAAGTACTGCTAGGAAAACTTAGTGTGAAAGTTGTGGTTTGATGTGATAAGTACTGCTAGGAAAACTTAGTGTGAAAGTTGTGGTTTGATGTGATAAGTACTGCTAGGAAAACTTAGTGTGAAAGCTGTGGTTTGATGTGATAAGTACTGCTAGGAAAACTTAGAGGGAAAGCTTTGGCTTGATGTGATAAGTACTGCTAGGAAAACTTAGTGTGAAATCTGTGGTTTGATGTGATAAGTACTGCTAGGAAAACTTAGTGTGAAAGCTGTGGTTTGATGTGATAAGTACTGCTAGGAAAACTTAGTGTGAAAGCTGTGGTTTGATGTGATAAGTACTGCTAGGAAAACTTAGTGTGAAATCTGTGGTTTGATGTGATAAGTACTGCTAGGCTAAAAAAACTTAGTGTGAAAGCTGTGGTTTGATGTGATAAGTACTGCTAGGAAAACTTAGTGTGAAAGTTGTGGTTTGATGTGATGTGGAAAACTTAGTGTGAAAGTTGTGGTTTGATGATAAGTACTGTTAGGAAAACTTAGTGTGAAAGCTGAGGTTTGATGTGATAAGTACTGCTAGGAAAACTTAGTGTGAAAGCTGTGGTTTGATGTGATAAGTACTGCTAGGAAAACTTAGTGTGAAACTGTGGCTTGATGGGATAAGTACTTAGGAAAACTTAGTGTGAATGCTGTGGATTGATGTGATAAGTACTGCTAAGAAAACTTAGTGAAAGCTGTGGTTTTAGTGATAAAATGCTAGGAAAACTTAGTGTGAAAGTTGGTTTGATGTGATAAGTACTGCTAGGAAAACTTAGTGTGAAAGTTGTGGTTTGATGTGATAAGTACTGCTAGGAAAACTTAGTGTGAAAGCTGAGGTTTGATGTGATAAGTACTGCTAGGAAAAACTTAGTGTGAAAGTGTGGCTTGATGTGATAAGTACTGTTTAATGTGATAAGTACTGCTAGGAAAACTTAGTGTGAAAGTTGTGGTTTGATGTGATAAGTACTGCTAGGAAAACTTGATAAGTACTGCTAGGTTGAAAGCTGTGGTTTGATGTGATAAGTACTGCTAGGAAAACTTAGTGTGAAAGTTGTGGTTTGATGTGATAAGTACTGCTAGGAAAACTTAGTGTGAAAGTTGTGGTTTGATGTGATAAGTACTGCTAGGAAAACTTAGTGTGAAAGTTGTGGTTTGATGTGATAAGTACTGCTAGGAAAACTTAGTGTGAAAGCTGTGGCTTGATGTGATAAGTACTGCTAGGAAAACTTAGTGTGAAAGCTGTGGCTTGATGTGATAAGTACTGCTAGGAAAACTTAGTGTGAAAGCTGTGGCTTGATGTGATAAGTACTGCTAGGAAAACTTAGTGTGAAAGCTGTGGTTTGATGTGATAAGTACTGCTAGGAAAACTTAGTGTGAATGCTGTGGCTTGATGTGATAAGTACTGCTAGGAAAACTTAGTGTGAAAGCTGTGGTTTGATGTGATAAGTACTGCTAGGAAAACTTAGTGTGAAAGCTGTGGTTTGATGTGATAAGTACTGCTAGGAAAACTTAGTGTGAAAGTTGTGGTTTGATGTGATAAGTACTGCTAGGAAAACTTAGTGTGAAAGCTGTGGTTTGATGTGATAAGTACTGCTAGGAAAACTTAGTGTGAAAGCTGTGGTTTGATGTGATAAGTACTGCTAGGAAAACTTAGTGTGAAATCTGTGGTTTGATGTGATAAGTACTGCTAGGAAAACTTAGTGTGAATGTTGGCTTGATGTGATAAATGCTAGGGAAAACTTAGTGTGAAAGCTGTGGTTTGATGTGATAAGTACTGCTAGGAAAACTTAGTGAAAGCCGTGGTTTGATGTGATAATACTGCTAGAAAACTTAGATGAAAGCTTTGGCTTGATGTGATAAGTACTGCTAGGAAAACTTAGTGTGAAAGTTGTGGTTTGATGTGATAAGTACTGCTAGGGAAAACTTAGTGTGAAAGTTGTGGTTTGATGTGATAAGTACTGCTAGGAAAACTTAGTGTGAAAGCTGATGGTTTGATGTAGGAAAACTTACTGTGAAAGCTGTGGGAAAAACTGCTAGAAAAGTTGTGAAAGCTTTGGTTTGATGTGATAAGTACTGCTAGGAAAACTTAGTGTGAAATCTGTGGTTTGATGTGATAAGTACTGCTAGGAAAAACTTAGTGTGAAAGCCGTGGTTTGATGTGATAAGTACTGCTAGGAAAACTTAGAGTGAAAGCTTTGGCTTGATGATAAGTACTACTAGGAAAACTTAGTGTGAAAGTTGTGGTTTGATGTGATAAGTACTGCTAGGAAAACTTAGTGTGAAAGTTGTGGTTTGATGTGATAATACTGCTAGGAAAACTTAGTGTGAAAACTTCATGTGATAAGTACTAGGAAAACTTAGTGAAAGTTGTGGTTTGATGTGATAAGTACTGCTAGGAAAACTTAGTGTGAAAGCTGTGGCTTGATGTGATAAGTACTAGGAAAACTTAGTGAAAAGCTGGGCTTGATGATAAGTACTGAAAACTTAGTGAAAGCTTTGGCTTGATGTGATAAGTACTGCTAGGAAAACTTAGTGTGAAAGCTGTGGTTTGATGATAAGTACTGCTAGGAAAATTTAGTGTGAAAGTTGTGGTTTGATGTGATAAGTACTGCTAGGAAAAAACTTAGTGTGAAAGTTTGGTTTGATGTGATAAGTACTGTTAGGAAAACTTAGTGTGAAAGCTGAGGTTTGATGAAAACTGCTAGGTGTGAAAGCTGTGGCTTGATGTGATAAGTACTGCTAGGAAAACTTAGTGTGAAAGCTGTGGTTTGATGTGATAAGTATTGCTAGGAAACTTTGTGAAAGTGTGAAACTAGGAAAACTTAGTGTGAAAGTTGTGGTTTGATGTGATAAGTACTGCTAGGAAAAACTTGAAAGTTGTGGTTTGATGTGATAAGTACTGCTAGGAAAACTTAGTGTGAAAGTTGTGGCTTGATGTGATAAGTACTGCTAGGAAAACTTAGTGTTTGATGATAACTTTGCTAGCTTGATGTGAAAGTTGTGGTTTGATGTGAAAACTTAGCTAGGAAAACTTTGTGAAAGTTGGTTTGATGATAAGTACTGCTAAGGAAAACTTATGTGAAAGGGAAAAACTTAGTGTGAAAGTTGTGGTTTGATGATAAGTACTGCTAGGAGTGTGAAAGTTGTGGTTTTGATGATAAGTACAGAAACTTAGGAAAACTTGGTTTGTGAAAGTTGCCAGGAAAACTTAGGTTTGATGTGATAAGTATTGCTAGGAAAACTTAGTGTGAAAGCTGTGGCTTGATGTGATAAGTACTGCTAGGAAAACTTAGTGTGAAAGCTTTGCTTGATGTGATAAGTACTGCTAGGGAAAAACTTAGTTGAAATGATGATAAGTACTGCTAGGAAAACTTAGTGTGAAAGTTGTGGTTTGATGTGATAAGTACTGCTAGGAAAACTTAGTGAAAGCTGTGGTTTGATGTGATAAGTACTGCTAGGAAAACTTAGTGAAAGCTGTGGCTTGATGATAAGTACACTGCTAGGAAAAGTTAGTGTGAAAGCTGTGGCTTGATGTGATAAGTACTGCTAGGAAAAGTTTGTGAAAGTTGGCTTGATGTGATAAGTACTGCTAGGAAAACTTAGTGTGAAAGTTGTGGTTTGATGTGATAAGTACTGCTGAAAGTTGTGGTTTGATGTGATAAGTACTGCTAGAAAATTTAGTTGAAAGCTGTGGCTTGATGTGAAAACCACTGGAAAACTTAGTGTGAAAGCTGTGGCTTGATGTGTGATAAGTACTGCTAGGAAAACTTAGTGTGAAAGCTGTGGCTTGATGTGATAAGTACTGCTAGGAAAACTTAGTGAAAGCTGTGGCTTGATGATAAGCTAGGAAAACTGCTAGGTTTGATGTGGAGAAAACTTAGTGTGAAAGCTGTGGTTTGATGTGATAAGTACTGCTAGGAAAACTTAGTGTGAAAGCTGTGGTTTGATGTGATACTGCTAGGCTAGTGGAAAACTTAAGTGTGGAAAACTTAGTGTGAAAGCTGTGGCTTGATGTGATAAGTTTGAAAATGTGATAAGTACTGCTAGGAAAACTTAGTGTGAAAGTTGTGGTTTGATGTGATAAGTACTGCTAGGAAAACTTAGTGAAAGTTGTGGTTTGATGTGATAAGTACTGCTAGGAAAACTTAGTGTGAAAGCTGTGGTTTGATGTGATAAGTACTGCTAGGAAAAGTTAGTGTGAAATCTGTGCTTGATGATAAGTACTGCTAGGAAAACTTAGTGTGAATGCTGTGGTTTGATGTGATAAGTACTGCTAGGAAAACTTAGTGTGAAATCTGTGGTTTGATGTGATAAGTACTGCTAGGAAAAGTTAGTGTGAAAGCCGTGGTTTGATGTGATAAGTACTGCTAGGAAAACTTAGTGTGAAAGCTTTGGCTTGATGTGATAAGTACTGCTAGGAAAACTTAGTGTGAAAGCTGTGGTTTGATGTGATAAGTACTGCTAGGAAAACTTAGTGTGAAAGCTGTGGTTTGATGTGATAAGTACTGCTAAGAAAACTTAGTGTGAAAGCTGTGGTTTGATGTGATAAGTACTGCTAGGAAAACTTAGTGTGAAAGTTGTGGTTTGATGTGATAAGTACTGCTAGGAAAACTTAGTGTGAAAGTTGTGGTTTGATGTGATAAGTACTGCTAGGAAAACTTAGTGTGAAAGTTGTGGTTTGATGTGATAAGTACTGCTAGGAAAACTTAGTGTGAAAGCTGTGGCTTGATGTGATAAGTATTGCTAGGAAAAAAAACTTAGTGTGAAAGCTGTGGTGATAAAGTTGATGAAAACTTAGTGTGAAAGCTTTGGCTTGATGTGATAAGTACTGCTAGGAAAACTTAGTGTGAAAGCTTCTTGATGTGATAAGTACTGCTAGGAAAAACTTAGTGTGAAAGTTGTGGTTTGATGTGATAAGTACTGCTAGGAAAAAACTTAGTGTGAAAGCTGTGGTTTGATGTGATAAGTACTGCTAGGAAAACTTAGTGTGAAAGTTGTGGTTCGATGTGATAAGTACTGCTAGGAAAACTTAGTGTGAAAGCTGTGGCTTGATGATAAGTACTGCTAGGAAAACTTAGTGTGAAAGTTGTGGTTTGATGTGATAAGTACTGCTAGGAAAACTTAGTGTGAAAAGCTTGGCTTGATGTGATAAGTACTGCTAGGAAAACTTAGTGTGAAAGCTGTGTCTTGATGTGATAAGTACTGCTAGGAAAAGTTCGTGTGAAATCTGTGGCTTGATGTGATAAGTACTGCTAAGAAAACTTAGTGTGAAAGTTGTGGTTTGATGTGATAAGTACTGCTAGGAAAACTTTAGTGAAAGCTTTGGCTTGATGTGCTGATGTGATAAGAAACTGCTAGAAAAGTTAGTGTGAAATCTGTGGCTTGATGTGATAAGTACTGCTAAGAAAAACTTAGTGTGAAAGTTGTGGTTTGATGTGATAAGTACTGCTAGGAAAACTTAGTGAAAGTTTGGTTTGATGATAAGTACTGCTAGGAAAACTTAGTGTGAAAGCTGTGGCTTGAAATAAGTACTAGGAAAACTTAGTGTGAAAGTTGATGATGCTAGGAAAACTTAGTGAAAGCTGTATTGATGTGATAAGTACTGCTAGGAAAACTTAGAGTGAAATCTGTGGCTTGATGTGATAACTACTGCTAGGAAAACTTAGTGTGAAAGCTGTGGCTTGATGTGATAAGTACTGCTAGGAAAACTTAGTGTGAAAGTTTGGTTTGATGTTTGATGTTAGGAAAATAAGTGAAAGCTTTGCTGATGTGAAAACTTAGAAAACTTAGAAATCTGTGGTTTGATGTGATAACTACTTAGGAAAACTTAGTGTGAAAGCTGTGGCTTGATGTGATAAGTACTGCTAGGAAAACTTAGTGTGAAAGCTGTGGTTTGATGTTATAAGTACTGCTAGAAAAAAAACTTAGAGGAAAACTTTTTGATGTGAAATACTGCTAGGAAAACTTAGTGAAAGCTGTGGTTTGATGTGATAAGTACTGCTAGGAAAACTTAGTGTGAAATCTGTGGTTTGATGTGATAAGTACTGCTAGGAAAACTTAGTGTGAAAGTTGTGGTTTGATGTTATAAGTACTGTTAGGAAAACTTAGTGTGAAAGCTGAGGTTTGATGTGATAAGTACTGCTAGGAAAACTTAGTGTGAAAGCTGTGGCTTGATGTGATAAGTACTGCTAGGAAAACTTAGAGTGAAAGCTTTGGCTTGATGTGATAAGTACTGCTAGGAAAACTTAGTGTGAAAGCTGTGGTTTGATGTGATAAGTACTGCTAGGAAAAGTTGCTTCACTGTATCATGATAGACAATTTTTCTCTCTCCAGAATCTATCATACGTATTTATAAGTCTAGCATTCATCCATGCTTTCAATGTTGCTGCCACATATGACTCGGTGCTTCTGCTATGCATTTAGAGATTCTTGATAGAATCCAAAGAAGAATCAGCAACATTGGTCCTGTCCTGGCATCTCGGATTCAGTCATTTTCCTATTACCGTAACGTAGTTTCTCTGTGCCTTTTCTATAAACTTTCATGGTAATTGTTCTGATAAGATTTCTTCTTTGCTAGCTAGGATTAATGAATTTAAGCGTACTACTAAACCAGTTGTCCCCAACCGATTTGGGGCCATGCCCTGCTTTGGTATTTTTTAAATTCTGGTCCCCCCCCCACCGCCACTGTAATATTTAATTTTTACATATTCAAAATTTTACTGCAATTTACGTGAAGGAAGCTTAAAAGACCATTAACTTGGTCTCTAAACAAGTCTGCAAAGAACATGGCGGCCATGAAAGAGAAAAATTAAAACACAAAAAGACAATTAAATATAAAGGGTGTTCCAAAAACTTGGACTGATTTTAAACGTGAATTAAGTTTAAGTTTCTAATGACTTTTTACCTTTTCTTTCACATTTAGCAACTTAAGTCTTTGGCAATTTCAACCATGGAAGGATTAACAATGAAACAACATGTTATAGTTATCGAAACCTATTACGAAAATGGATGTTCAAACAGAAATGCATTTCGAGCACTTCGCGATTTTTCAGATGGCTAACGCGAGCGTAGGCGGGGTGTTGTGGTGTGAAAAGACTTTCAGTCCACCCTGTAGAATAAGTCATTAAATACTTTGTTTATTATTATTATGATATTATTATTGTTGCCTTTGATTTCTCTTGTATACTCATTTCTTCCCGGGTCCCAACCAGAGAACTAAGGTCAGAAATGGCAACTTGATCTTTTGCACTGCATATTTTTGTATATACAGGGTGGCAATAAAGTCACTATACAGTTACTTACAAGAACAATTAAGAGAAAACAATTAATCAGCAGCCCAGAAATTTATTGTTAAAATGGTTTCGTTTAATTTTGGTTAATAATAAAATGCTTTGGTAAACAATAGTAAATTAATTACCGATACAGTTCGAAATGCAAGTCAGTTGCCTCAATGCTTTTGCTTTTTTTTTATTATCAGTAACTGTATAGTAACTTTATTGTCACCATATATATATATATATATATATATATACACACACACACACACACACACACACACATATATATATATATATATATATATATATATATATATATATATATATATATATAATTATTTGCCCACTGTCCCACGCAGCAAGATGTGGAACAAGGCCGAGTTTTAAAGTGGGGTATCCGAGCCCGTAGGCTAGGGCAAAAATTCCCTATAGACCACGTAAAAACGGAGTCAATTTCCTGAGACGAGACTCTACCCTTCGGGCATAGCCTCGTCTGGGAGATACTCTCTGACATGGGCCAGATATACTACAAGAAAAAACAAAATTACCTTAACGTGAGTATAGTCTATTTTAAGCTGGCCTGAACTCAGCCGTCTACAGCTTTTAAGCTCTGAAGACGAATGGGTTCAAACCAGTTTGAAATCGACTATACTCATATTAAGGTAATTTTGGGTTTTGCCGTAAAAAGTATATACGCTCTATTATAATAAAAACTTCGAGCTCTCTCTGAATCACTTTTAATATTTGTTATTACTAGGATCCACCTGGATTATATACCAACCGAC
>CAHIKZ030002357.1:1710000-1730000 GCA_903632075.3 Acanthosepion pharaonis
GATACTAAAGGGCCGAAACGTTGTAATAAATATGGCGACAAAGATGAGGACAATAGTCCGAATAATGTAAATAGTGTACATAATACCTCATCTCAGAAATATAGACAGATACTAAAGGGCCGAAACGTTGTTATAAATATGGCGACAAAGATGAGGACAATAGTCCGAATAATGTAAATAGGGTAAAAGATATTAACTTTATTTGGATTTATTCTTAAAATAGTAAAATTCTAAAGTCAGTTTGGAAGCAAAAACCTGAGGAAATTTGGTATTTCTGTAGATTTTTTTCAGACGGTCTTTAAAACTAAATGCTCAAAAAATGGTAAAAGCTATGAATCTAATTTTTGGTTTCAGTACTTATTGCAACAAACCCCAACCTTTTACACATAGGTCAATGTTGATTTTCTAAAAACAGGGAAAAATCAACCTGTACTATTGATCCAACCTGTTAAGCCGAGTTTTATATTCGGTAATACCGTGCAACTTGATGAATAGTTTCTGGTTATTTATCGTCATTATTATTATTATTATTATTATTATTTCCTTTGAGTTCTGGCGTTTACACATTTCTTTCCGGGTCCCGCCCAGGGACCTAAGGTTAGAAATGGTATCATGACACTTTCCACTGACAAAAAAAAAAAAAAAAAAAAAAAATTACATAGATAAAGCCCTTCGTAAAGTGTGGACTGTACTTGTCAGAACAATTTTTTGTATCTCTTTGAGGCATGGACTTCCAGGAATCCCTTCAATTAGTCTACTGGAATCTTTTCCAACCTGTCCTAGGGCTCCAACTACAACAGGGATTGTTGATGTTCCCATGTGCCACATTTTTGAGATTTCTATTTCAAGGTCCTTGTATTTTGGCAGCTTTTTGAATATCTTCAAAGATACATTGCAGTCTGCAGGGACCGCCATCATTATCATTATTATTATCATTATAATTATTATTATTATCATCATCATTATTATCATTATTATTATCATTATCATTATCATAATTATTATTATTATCATTATCGTTATTATCATTATCATAATTGTTATTATTATCATTATTATTATCATTATTAATATTATTATTATCATTATTATTATCATTATGATTACTATTATTATCATTATTATTATTATTATTATTATTATTATGTCAAGATTTAGGGGATTTTTTCTTTTTCTTTGTATTGCCATTCGAAGCTAAACAAAGAGAAATTAATTTTCACCGACCCCAGTCCGTTTCCAATCGGGCACATGCAGCCTCAACATGAACGTGCTGACGACGATGAAGTGAATGAAGCGGAAGTGATGGTATTGTAGGGGGTGGGGTGCAGAGTGAATATCGGGACCGAGTGTTCGAACCTCGGCCGTCACCCGAATAGCATTCATTAAATAAACAGGTGTGATACAATGCGAACAATAAAATTACCCTTGGACGCCATGTCGGCTGAAATTACAAAAGCGACTGATCGATTTGTAACCGGCGCCGTCAGTTAAGAAAATAAGGGTCATTCAGGGCACATCGCATCTTTTTCAAATCAGAATTTCCCTTGACAGCTGTCTTTGCTATCTTTCTGTGTTTGGCAGTCTGTTCATAACTGTCATAGTTTTTTAACATTTACTTTGGAAAGAAAGAAAGAAAGTAAAAAGAAAGAATGAAAGAAAGAAAGAAAGAAAGAAAGAAAGAGATAAGGAAAAAAGAAAAAAGAAAGAAAATGATAAGAATGATTATGTGAAGGCAAGAAAGAAAAATATAAAAACGAAAGAAAATATTAAGAATGATTATGTGAAAGAAATATAAATATTACAAAGGCAGTGCGAAAGAAAGAAAGAAAGAAAGAAAGAAAAAGAAAGAGAGAAAGAAAGAAAGAAAAAGAAAGAGAGAAAGAAAGAAAAAGAGAAATAAATAAATAAATAAATAAAGAAAGAAAGAAAGAAAGAAAGAAAGAAAAAGAAAGAGAGAAAGAAATAAAGAAAGAGAAATTGAAAAAATATTACGTAGGCAGAAAAGAAAAGTGTTTCCTTCAAAATTAAACTTTTCTAAAGATTATTTCCCTCTTTTTATGGGCAAACTATATACATATTCAATAGGGAGATTTCTACGAGTATTTTCATAGTCACATGAACTCACAAGGAGTATATTCAATCGTTAACTTAACAATTATGATTCATCAGAAAATTCGAACAGTAAAACCGTTACTACAGATATTATTAATCGATAAAACGGGTAAAACATATTTTTCGAATTAATTATCTTCTTCTATGGCTGCTACACATTCTTCCTTTAAACTTGGTCTACCAGACCGAGGCTTCTTATTAATAGAATCTTTTTCTTGAAACTTTTCATGTATTTGGTTATGAAATTCCTTTGTGGTGCTCAGTAGCGTACAGAAGGGTGGGGTCAGAGGTTGCGTGGGCCCCGGGCATCCATATCGAGACGGCATCCAATCAATGGGTGAAATTTAGTTTATATTTAATTTGAATAAGGTATTTATTTAATGTTTCATCTGTTTGTACATATTTAAAATGTCTTCCTTTCTCACATTTCTCAGTAACAGGCCGTATAGCTCCCCCTCCCACACACGCATATTGAGTCTCAGGCACATACAGTTGTTAAGGAGCATCACCAAACCTCTTCACGTCACTGGTGGCGCTTCTTTATTGTAACGATTTCTAAACCTTCTTTTGACGACGCCGAAAGATTTCAGTTCAGCATACCAAAGAAAGCAGTTTATTTTCTCTTTTTCTTCGTCTAATAATAGTAATAATAATAACAATAATAATAAAGAGGCCGAGGTCTAATCCAATTCGAAATCGGAGAGCCGTGTTCGAATTCCAGTGGAAACGGTATGGATCCTCTTCTTCTCCCCCCAGCTATGGGTAAATAGCAGGACAGACCGGATTCTGTAGCCTTGGATGGAAACTGGTCTACTGAAGAAAGAAATAACAACCTACTGTGGGAAAAAAATCTGCCTATTCAGTCATGTATCGAAAGATACATGATCACCTAAGGGTGTATCATATATGGCACATAATTGATTGACGTGCTAATACCCTTGGGAAAGGTATGAATCTTCTTCTTCTCTCCCCAGCTATGGGTAAATTGCAGGACAGAACGATTTCTACACCCTTGGATGGCAACTTGTCTACCGCAGAAAGAAATGGCAACCTACTGCGGGAAAAAAATCTGCCTCGTCAGTCATGTATCGAAAGATACATGATCGCCTAAGCGTGTATCACGCAAGGCACATAACTGACTGAATATAAATGTAGGTAGAAAAATGCAAATAGGGGTCACAAAGCACTGCCCGAAACTGGCTCATCTGGCCTGGGACAACTCCCCTATTCGCGGCGGCTTGCTACTGGTGTGAAAATAATAATAATAATAATAATAATAATAATAATAATAATAATATAATTCTTTCTTCCCTTTTTCCCCATTTTAATGCTACCGTCGATTTTTTATTTCACAGTTTCTAACAGCCCCAATCCTTTTCACCAGCTGGCCCGCGCCGCTTTACTGCTAAGAGAAAAATGAAAATGAATCAACAATAATCGTTGATTACAACGTTTAATCAGCCATTGTTTCGTGAAAGGCATGCGATCACGTGAGGAGGGCTGAATGACGAACAGGGGTCCATCACGTGTCCCTTGGTGCCTAACAGATGGTTTATGGTCTAAGGATTTGTTTGTATAACAGCATAACAGGGATTGAATTAAAAGTCTGTATGGGAAACACTTGAAGCACAATAAATAAATTGAAAAACGAAGAAGAGAAATAGATGTATACAGATTGAAAATCGTTATCTCGCCTTTCATTATAGGGGAGGCAGAATGCAGAGTAACGGTGTTCACAGTTGAATCAAGAGAAGAAAGAAAGAAAAAATAAACAACGCACGCAGTTATTATCATTATGATTTCATTCAATCCAATCACGTTGACATTACCCATACCCAGTTGGGGGAATGGGAGAATACCCTGCCTAGTAAACTCCCATTACAATATCTCTCAGGGCAATGTGGGTGGGAGCAGACAGTGCCCATATCTCTCCGAAGTAACATGTGACAAGATTTAATTGGTTACATAACAACAGCAGCAAGAAGATACGATCCTCGAGCTGACCTATCATCGAACGACCAAAATGGATTGATTTGCAAGGGCTAAAGTGCTCGTAAACTGCTGCGTTACTTGCCCAGGGAGATTGGGTGTAAGCGAGGAAGTAGATTCAGGCCCTAAACGCTAATTATCCAAAATGGATGTTTTCAACACGATTGTCAGGTCTCGTTAACATCCGTCGTTTGAACAAATCAAATCTTCCCAGACAAATGGCGATGTGCTTGAATCTCACCAAAGGATCTCCGACAATGCATATTTCTGATCAGAAAGTGTACATTTACATTGCGTCGATCAAGGAGATTGTTTGATATAGTCTACAACAGGAGGTCAGCAAACTACGGCACGCGCGCCACACTTGGCACGCCAAGTAATTTCCAATGGCACGCAGCCGCAAATGACATCATGAAGTCCGGACCAATAACTACTACAACGCAAAGAAGATATTTATCTGTTTCAATTTGAATAGATATTAAATATATATACTATATATTACTAAATAAAATATATTGTAGAACAGGTATATTGACCTTGACTAGTATAAAAACACGTATGCTGTTGGCACACTGAATGATTTTAAAACCCTAAGTCGTCATATAGATAGCAAAAGGTCACCGACCTTTCCTTTATAATGTCACGGACACTGATATCTTCTAAGAAACAGTTTATTCCTATTAATGTGGTTTACATATAATATATATTACTATATAAAATATATTGTAGAACAGGTATATTGACCTTGACTAGTATAAAAACACGTATGCTGTTGGCACACTGAATGATTTTAAAACCCTAAGTCGTCATATAGTTAGCAAAAGGTTGCCGAACCCTGGTCTACAACTCTGAGTGAGAAGAGTCACAAACATACCATTGTGCAGGTCAATTTTAGAAGCATGGTACTGCACTCAAGTTGAAAGTTGCGGTTTGAGATTATGAATAACGATACAAAATATATTTTTCCCAAATATTTACCGTTTTTTGAAGAAACGAGTTTAAATATTAAATTTAGTTTCAAAATCGTAGGGTTGGAATTTAATTCAGGTGATCAAAGAAAGTCTTACGACACAGCCCTATAGAATTTAGAATTTACTGAAGCTTTACGAATTGTATATGGACAAGATGCGTGGCACACGTACCATCAAATTTGTGCCATCAAATAAGACCTTTATTTAAGTTATATACCGTACCTATGAACACTAATGGGTCCTCATAAAGACGTTGGACACTATTATAAATGGGGGTAATATGCTGTCAATGTAGTGATTTTCCAAGCGTAGCTTAGATGCGGAACAAGGTTGAAAGTAGGGGCACCCAATGAGGATCGAACTCACTACTCAGTCGTCATTGTTCTTGCAAGACAAGCTTGCTAACCATTACTCCGCCTCGAGTATGCTGTCAAAGTAATCAGTAGCAGTGGTTTACCTATTTCACACCGCTGGCGAGTATTGTATTTTGTTGATGTTATAAAGATTACCATTTCATTTCCAACCACCATTTTGGTTATTTTCCATTCAGTAACCCTTTCAAGGTTACAACTTCAAAGGGAAGTTATAATGAACAATTTAGTTATATTATGATGCAATATGTTATACAGTGCAGTGTGATTTACAATAAACAATGCAAATTTAAAACTTTTTGTTTAATAATGTATTATGGTGTTATATGCACTTTTATTTATTTTCTGTTTTTATTAATTATTATCTAACAAATGAGCTTACAAATCTTATTGAGTAGCCATTTTTGTAATCTTTGACAATTTTTTTACACAATTTTTACTTATCGAATACAGTAAAAAAAACTGAATATTTTTCTTATGGTGATTCATAATTGAAATTCTGGTTGTGATATATTTTCCATTCAATGAATCTAATACGAAAGATATCATCATTATTCTTATTTAGCCCTTCCCAGTTTTTACTTATCTAGTAAAAAAAATGTATATTTTCCTTGGGGTTATTCATAATTAGAATTCTGGTTTGAATATATTTTCTACTCAATGTATCTTTTGATACATGACTGACGAGGAAGATTTTTTTCCCGCGGTAGGTTGCTATTCCTTTCTGTGGTAGACCAGTTACCATATTTACCAATAGCTGGGTGGAGAAGAGGATACATACCCTTTTCCAAGGGTATTAGCACATAAATGAATATAATGGATCCGACTGGAATTCGAACTCAGCTCTCCAATTCCTCAATCCGAGGCGCTATCCATTACACCACCTACACTGTTACCAGTTTTTTGGTTTTTATTAATTATGACTTACAAAATGATATAACAAATATTTTTCATTATTACTTATCAAATACAGTAAAAAGAATTGCATATTTTGACTTATTCATACTTAGAATTCTAGTTTGAAGATGTTTTCCATTCAATGTTTCTAATACAAAAGATATTAACTTTATTTGGATTTATTCTTGAAATAGTAACATTTTGATGTCAGTTTGTAAGCAAACACCTGTGGATATTAAGTATTTGTGTACATTTTTTTTCATATGATCTTTAAAAGTAAATGCTCGGAAATTGGTAAAAGCTGTGAATCTAAATTTTGGTGTCAGCACTTATCACATCAAACCACAGCTTTCATACCAAGTGCAACATTTGATATTCTAAAAAAAAAAAAAATCAACCTACCTTAATTGGCAGTGTTGATAGACACGGAAAGAAAATTAAAAGAATTCCTTCAAAAGGCAGTAAAGAAAGTGAGAAGAAAGGATTGAACATCAATTGCAAAAAGACAGAATGCATGGTTGTTAGCAAAAGGAATAACCCAACATGCAAATTACAAATTGGAGATACTGAAATTAAACAAATACAACAATTTAAATATGTGGAAAAACAGAGGACAGAAAGTGTGACACTGAAATCCAAAGGTACATTGGAATAGCCAAAGATGCCTTCCAAAAGTTAAGCAATGTGTTAATAGAAAAAAATTGCTAGAAACAAAACAGTATTGAACTGTTATGTAGGTACCATAATAGAAAGTTCATCAGAAAAATTACCATGAAAGTATTTATAGAAAAAGCACAGGGAAGCTATGGTACAGGAGGTGGAAAAATGATTGAAGCTACAAAATGATATAACAAATATTTTTCATTATTATTTATCAAATACAGTAAAAAGAATTGCATATTTTGACTTATTTATACTTAGAATTCTAGTTTGAAGATGTTTTCCATTCAATGTTTCTAATACAAAAGATATTAACTTTATTTGGATTTATTCTTGAAATAGTAACATTTTGATGTCAGTTTGTAAGCAAAAACCTGCGGATATTAAGTATTTGTGTACATTTTTTTCAGACGGTCTTTAAAAGTAAATGCTCAAAAATTGGTAAAAGCTATGAATCTAATTTTGAGAGTCAACACTTATCACAACCAACCACAGCTTTCACATTGAGTGAAATGTTGATTTTCTTAAAAACTGAAAAATAAACCTGCCCTATTTTTTACAGGAGCTCAAATTACTTATATTTATATATATATATATATATATATATATATATATATATATATATATATATATATATATATAAATTCTTTGCTTATAAGTTTTTAGTCTTGTTAACACCCAACGTTATTCAGGAGCTCAGATATCTTCATTGTTTAGATATTAACTCTCTGTCTATAACTTTCAGAAGAGTTGGAATTTCTAGGGAACATAATGAGGAAAGAGGGCTTGTAAAATCTGACACTCACAGGACTGACAAAATTTATTCAGAGCTACGCAGGACAGGAAATTGTGGACAGTCATAACCGCTTACGTCCAGAAAGGAATACGACGCAAGCAGAAGATGTTAAATGAAAATGTATTCGTTTTCCTTTGTATATTTTAAAGATTAAATTTTTAGCGCTCCGCAATAGACCCCTATCCCTTTCAAGCGTCCCACGCCAACGAGAAGTTTGGGAAACTCTGCTTTAATAATTTTCTTAGCTTCTGAAAGACATCTTTCTCTCTTCCGAATCGTTTACGGATTTCTGTCGCATATTTTCCCAGATTAAGATAAGCTTAGTAATTACTTATTTCGACGACTTTGACGTATGTGTGTGTGTGTGTGTGTGTGGTGGGGTAGTTAACAGAGGTCAGCACTTTTTCATTACTTTTTTGAAGCAACTGCTTCTCTAAGTGCTGGGTCCTTTCAGGACGCAGGTGATCATGGCTCTCCACAGTTTCTTGCCTTTCGTAGCTCTTAATAAATTTTGTCTTTTTGTTATTTCTCCTAAAACATCCATTCACTCGAGTTCACTAAATAGAATGTGCGGTGTTTTCCATGTCCCTCTTGCTTTCAATCTGTCTTGTGAGTTTCAGATTTTCCAAGCCCTCCTTCCTCATTATGTACCCTAGAAATTTCAATTGTCCGTTCCTGATGTTAAGTAGAAGTTTCATTTTTGTTTTCATTTTATCTAAAACTTCGTCGTTGCTCACATATTCTGTTTATGGTATCCTCAACATGATTCTGTGGAACCACATTACTGTTGCTTCAAATTTATTCTTCATCTGCGAGGAGATTGTCCAGCATTCACTTCCATATATGAGGATTGATATTACGTACCAGTTCAGTATTCTTTTCTTTTTTTCTGTTGCTCCAAGTCTCTTCTTCATCTGTGAGGAGATTGTCCAGCATTTACTGCCATATAGGAGGACTGATATTACGTAACAGTTCAGTACTCTTTTCTTTGTTTCTGTTGCTTCAAGTCTCTCCTTCATCTGTGAGGAGATTGTCCAGCATTCATTGCCATATAGGAGGACTGATATTATGTAACAGTTCAGTACTCTTTTCTTTGTTTCTGTTGCTTTAAGTCTCTTCTTCATCTGTGTGGAGATTCTCCAGCATTCACTGCCATATATGAGGTCTGATATTACGTAACAGTTCAGTACTCATTCTGTGTTTCTGTTGCTTCAAGTCTCTTTCTTCATCTATGAGGAGATTGTCCCGCATTCACTGCCATATAAGAGGATTGATATTACGTAACAATTCAGTACTCCTTCCTTTGTGTCTGTTGCTTCAAGTCTCTCCTTCATCTGTGAGGAGATTGTCCAGCATTCACTGCCATATAGGAGGACTGATATTACGTAATAGTTCAGTACTCTTTTCTTTTTTTCTGTTGCTTCAAGTCTCTTCTTCATCTGTGAGGAGATTGTCCAGCATTCACTGCCATATAGGAGGACTTGCATCACGTAACAATTTATTACTCGTTTCATAATACTCTGCTTAGCTTTTGGAAGGCCAGTTTCCGTACACCGTTAAAACACTTCCCAGATATTTAAATTGTTGTATGGGTTTGATTTTAGTATCTCCTTGCAGATTTCATATTTTAAGGGAGAGAAAACCTAGTGACCCTGAAAAAAAAAATTGAACCGTAGCCAGACACACCCAAGGACACTATAAGACAAATATAGCCCGTTGGAAAAAAAAAAAACAAAAAAAAAACGTATCCGTTGCGTTCGGGTCAAGCAGGAAATGGCCGTGTCGCGGTTCTTGGGTCAAATTTAAGATTTGTGCCGGGTGAAAAAGAAGATTAATTGGGCCCATGCCATATTTAAGTCTTCAAGTGGCACTTGTAACACACACACACACACACATACACACACACATATACATATATGTTGTAATATTAATGTTTTATTGTTCGAGACAACGAAACAAGGACAATAGGAAATTCAAAGTCATGAATACTTTCTGTGTATGTGATGTTTGTCAGAAAGTAAAAATGCATCTTAGAGAAACAATAAAGATTCTGGTATAAAAATAAAATAAAATAAATTTTCGATGGCGTATTGCTGCATGGTTATGATTGGTTGACATTACGGTACCCCCTGAAAAAGAGAAAGTACCCCACTACCACCACCACCACCGCAAAAAAAAAAAAGAAAAAAAAAAAGGAGCCATCTTTTCGGGCGGATGCTTGCAGACTAAAATATAAACCCAAACCAATGTTTGCCTAAGGTTGGATGTGCGGGTGGTGTATTGGATAACGGCTCAGAATTGGAAATCGAAGAGCGATATTTATTCTGTTTAATACAGAAATGTGGCACATGGCCGAAAAGGGGGGTGGGGTTGGACTTAGGACGGTCTTCTTCTGTCTTAACTATAACTTAGCTAGCCGCTAATCGTACGAACAATATTTCTTACACCAAAACACATTCTTACTTACCTTTCTTACTACAACCACCATAATACCTCTTTGTCTCTATGAAAATACTAACTAGTCCCCATATTTACAATTAATTGTCTGTGATGGGAGGGAAATAAAACAAGCCACAATTAGTATTTACAATATGAATATAAAAATATTTATAAGAAACTAAAGGAAATAAGAAATCAAAGAGCCGAGTTCCAATTTCAGTCAGGTTCGTTGTTAAGTATGAATCCACCTTTTCGCTTTTCTCACCAGCTATATGGATTAATTAGTAGGAATTGTATCACTAAGCCATCATTATCTCCCCCTCCCCCCACAAAAAAAATTCTTACAATTTAAAAATATTTTCCGGTTTTAAATCACCTGAAAAGTGTTGATAAACCGTAAAAAACGAATTAATCAATCTTCTCCTAGCTGTGAGTTAATTAATTAGTAGAACTTTTCAGTACCTAGATGGTTGACCACTTAGGAATACCAGGTGCTGTAAGCTTGGATGTTAGCTTACACGAAAATTCCCTTGGGAATGTTGTGAGAATAGCAGATGCTGTTATGCTAGGATGTGCGGATTGTGCATTTGATAACGGCTTCGAATTAGAAATCGGAGAATCCAGTTCCAATTTCAGTCGTGCTCGTTATACCCACTTACCCTTGGTAAAGGTATAAATATGTCTCTTCTCCCTCCAGCTATGGGTTAATTAGTAAAACTTGTATCAGTAAATCATTATTAACTCCAAAAATATTACCAATCTAAAAATATTTTCCGACTTTACATAACCCACGAAATGTTGATAAGCAGTAAAAAACAAATAAATCAATTACTGTAGTTACTATTGCAACTTAACTATGTCAATGCATTTCACTGTTGGCTGAATATCTACCGAGCGTAACAGCAAAATTGTCCAAATTGTGTAACATCATAATTGTCCATCCCATAAAATGTTTAATATCTAAAAAAAATCACTAAACTAATTGGGTTTCTTTTTTCCAGGTTTTCAGATAAGACGTTTAGCCATTTTGACACTATTTGTCCTAAGAATCACTAAAAAATCCTTTGAGTTATTCAGCTAGAAAGAGAACAGGTAAAAATCGTTTTGTGTCAGCCTCCACTGTCTTTCCAAATGAGCAATGGTGAGAGGAAAAGATCATATAGGCCTTCAGCAATGGTACCAACATTCATAGTCTGGCATCTATCTTCAAAGTCCATTCAAGAGCCATCCAGAAAACGGTGAATAAGTTTAAAAAAGAGGGAACAGTAGAGAGGAAAACTGGATCAGGAGATCACAAGAGGAAGAGGGATCATCATTTCAACTCAGAGCTAAATAGATCAATTAGAAAAGATCCAACTCAATCTATAAGACGTTTGGCTTGTGAGAGAGGAGTTTCACCTATGACAGTTCAAACAGCAACGAAAAAAGATTTGAAAATGAAAACGTACGTGAAATCTGTGAGGCACCTTGTTACTCCAGGACAGAAAGTTAGAAGGCCAGAGAGGGCGAAGATCATCTTGAATCATCTTGAAGATGGAAAATGATATTTGAATTTAAATTTTATATATATATATATATGTGTGTGTGTGTGTGTGTGTGTGTGTGTGTGTGTGTGTGTGTGTGTGTTTATGCGGATTATGTTGTGTTGATTGATCGCTCCCAAAAGGAGTCGTCTTCCCAGGCGGATGCTTGTAAACTGGAGTATAAACCCGACTAATATTTCGACATAAACAAACCGACGTGTGTTTATATGCCGTAAAATCCACCAACGCAACCCAATGTCAAACTCGTAAAATATATTGTCTATTTGCCTTCAGTATATGCTTCACCTAAAGACCAAGAGTGCCGAACAATCTTCACTGTTCATCCTCGACAGAGTTCAAAATCTCTTACGCGACCTTGTGGGTGATGAATTATTCCCCCTCCCCTGCAACTGCAACCCTTATCCCATTATCCTTTCGCAACTATTTTGCTATTAATATGGCAAATGTTCGGACGAGTTACAGCCCTTAGTGCCACAAGTTCAGACCTTCACAGCTAGGACCCTCCATGCTGTGTTCATGGTGGCAAACCATCTTCATTACTTTCGTATTCCATTGAGGAGGAACTGAATCCCCTTTCCAAGCGACAAAACGTCTCAAGCCTTTCGCTACTCTATCGGTATGTCCATTCTAAAGCGCTACATTTTTTACTTCCACCAGTTCAGACCTTTACAGCTAGGACCCAACATACCCTGTTCACGATGGCAAACCAACCCCATTTTCAGTGAAATGGAAAAAGATGTCAATTTCAAATCTTTTCATTTGTACCCCCTTACTTCTTCAAATAACGACCAGCATTTATATTTATGATTGTTATTACAATATTTTGTTAAAGTTGTTAAGCTCAAATATTAAGAGAATGTGATAGGAAAATTTCTACGGATATTTTATTGTCGTAGAATTCACCCTGAGCTTATTCAATCATTAACTTACGAATTAAGACTCAAGAGAAAATAGGAAGACTATGAAATTTACACGGGTTAAAACTACTTCTACTACTACATCTAATAATAATAATAATAATAATAATAATAATAATAATAATAATCCATCTATAAATTCATGAATCATTCATACAAATTTTTGTATGAATGATTCATGAATTTATAAATTATATTTGCACCTTTTAATTGAAATTAAAGTAACTGATCCAACGCGCAACTCTCGGATAATAAGTGTGACATTCCTGTAATTATTGGACAATATAGTTCATGCCATATTCACGGAAAATCTACCAGTAAAAAAGAATTCTCTTATTGCTCTATTTGTACAAAAACGCACAACCTTAAAATTTAAATTCAAACTCAGCGTTGCGACCGCACGTTCCAAAACAATAACACATTTCTCATAGCATTTTTTCGGATTGCATCTGTATTTTCGTTGTCCTCTTATTACTGAGAAGTAAAAACAAGAACAAAATCTACTTCCATACCTGATGATGTCTGTAGGAACAGACGAAAGCTTGTAAAAAATTAAAAGACCTTATGCAACTGGAATTTATAAACAGGGATCATATCATTCATATACAGGTTCGGGGTTGGTGTATCTTATTTATGTGTTTGCGACGATGTATTCTCGCCATTTAAATCATTAACCTCTATATTTGTTTTTTGTATGAATGATTCATGAATTTATAAATTATATTTGCACCTTTTAATTGAAATATATATATATATATATATATATATATATATATATATATATATATATATATATATTAATACAAATATAATATTTGTGACTTAGCTGATTGATATTATATTCAACATCCTGACTCCAGAGTTTCGTATACGAACCTTTTATATAATCATTCAGTTCCCTCGTCAGGAGGTATCAGCTATTGTCTGCCGATTTTCTCATTTTTAGATGAAGTTAAAAAAAATAAGTTATACACTTTTTATTGGTTTTACGCTTATTTTTCTTCGCTTGTGTGTGCGCTACGTTCGTGAGTGTGTATGTGCGTGCTCACGTGTGCATGTACGTGTGTACGCCCCTACGTGTATGTATGTGCACGTGTGTAGAATTTCGTGGTTATTTCTTCTTTTCATAATCGTCTTGTCTCCTTAAATAATATACCTGTGAAAGCACAATATAAATAAAGAGAAAAGGAAAAACTTATCTTAGCCGACACGTTTCGTCCTCTGACGCACTTTATCAAGGCAAACGTAAGGATTTTATTTTGCAACAAGTATTTATAAATAAAAGTAAAATCTTGTTAGTTTTCCAAAAGTTTTAAATTTAAGAGACCCCATAAATATGAATCAGGCTAACTGAACAGTCTAGGTAAATTATGGAAGATGGTAAGTGACATAATTTAATATCTAATAAACGAAAGTGAGTAAATGATGTTTTCGATTTTTTTTTTCTTAAAGATAAAAGGACGTTATGAATTGAACCGTTTTTATAGATATGTATGTTGGCTTGGGAAAGAAGTAAAAAAAAAAAATCCGGGGCGCAGATTTATATTTGGATAAAATTCGATATCAGCACTCTCGAGAATTTTTCCATCGATGTAAGATATTTTCTCTTTTAATAAGTGTGGCATCCTTTAGATCAAAGTCGTGTTTGAATTTATTTCTATGTATAACTAATGCATTTGACAAATTGTCGTGTATAAGATCCTTCTTGTGTTCATAGATGCATTTTTTTAAATTTCTGCAAGTTTCCCCAATGTATTGTGAAGAGCAGCTTTGACTGTTTATTTTATATATACCTGCTTCAGAATTGTTATTTTAATGGGTATTTTTGTTCCTGATAATATCCATGATAGTTTTGGATGTTATTGTAATCATTTAAATGTTGTTAAGATTGGATAAATTGTTTTGGATAGTACATGTTAAGGAGCTAGTAGGTAGTATAATGCATATATTTTTATCTACTTTATTGCCATTGTTATTAATAATGTTATTATCTCTTTCCCAGTTGTATATTTTGTATGTATTTCTCTTAGCATTGTGGATGAAATAATGAGGATACCAACAAGAAGGACCTTATCAATTTTTATTTCAATCACTGTAACAGAATAAAATATGGAATAATTATAGGTTAATACTTAAGATTCGATAGCGACACTTGCAGGAATCTTTTTTTTAATAAGTATACCATTCTTTAGATCAAAATTGTGGTTGAAGTTATTTCTATGTATAACTAATGCATTTGATAAATTGTTGCGTATAAGATCCCTTTTGCTTTGATAGATACTTTTTTAAAAATTTGTGTAAGTTTCTCCAATGCAATGTGATGAGCATTTTTGACAATTTATTTTATATATACTGCTTTATAATTATTATTGTGATGATTATTTTTTTTATTCTGATCATATTTATGATAGTTTGGGATGTAGCTGAAAGTCTTTTGATATTTTTAATATTGGATATATTGTTTTGGATAGTAGATGTTAAGGAGTTAGTAGGTAGTATTATATACATATATACATATTATATATATATATATATATATATATATATATATATATATATATATATATTATATTATTATATATGATGCGATGAGAACGAAAGTAATATATAAATTCCAACGTTTACAGCATTAATCCAAAGAGGGTTCGATACCTATAGTAGAGCGATAGTTATTTAATATATTTCTTCTCAAACAAATGGGAAAAAAAGGAAGTGACGTTTCACATACGGCTTGCCTACAAGCAGGATTGTTCATAACCATTTTCGACTCTAAAAAAGTGAGTAAAATGGATTTTTCTATATGATAAAATTATAATACACACACACACACACATATATATATATATATATATATATATACTATTATACTATTATATATACATATTATATACATATATACATATTATATACATATAGATGTTAAGGAGTTAGAAGGTAGTATTATATAGATGTACACATATTATATATCCGCATTATATATATATATATATATATATATATATATATATATATATATATATATATATATATATATATATATATATATATATATATATATATATATATTATATACATATATGCATATTATATACGTACAGATGTTAAGGAGTTAGAAGGTAGTATTATGTGTCTGTTTTCATCTAAATAGGCTAGAATCGGCAGAAAAGACTTAATTACAAATTTATCCAAATTTAAACCCTCGAATACACAATTAGCAGCTCTTAGTTCTTAGCAACGTAATGGCTCAGATTTCAACAAAGGATATATCTGGGTCTAATTACAGCCACGTTCGTAAAAAAAAAAAATTAATAAGATCACACTTTCCCGCAGATATATGAAAGCCCTGACAGAAATATCAAATAACAAAAACATTCATGTATCTCCTTCCGACAAAGGCGGTGAAATTATAATTATGGACAAACATATTTATCGACAGAAAATGAGACCCCTTATCGAAGTTCTATGACGAAATAAACGAACCCAAGGTCATAAAAGAGACATGCAAATTTAAAAACGAAACCAAGCAATTCTTAAAAAATGAAGACCGTTCCTGGTGAAAACTTATCGAACGCCACCCGAAAACACGCACACTCTACGGATTCCCTAAAATACATGAACTGGCTATCCTGAATAGGTAACGCCCCACTTATATAAAATTTTTATATACAAATGTTCCTATAAAGAAATACCTAAATTTACTAAAAACATACTTAACAAAAACAAAAATAAAATAACCTATTGATACACACAAGATTATAAAAATGTGCCATTTAATCAACGTTTTCTTTTACCTTCGATAACAGTTTTTAAAGACAAACATTTGGTTAAGCGATGGGATCACCTCTTCGTGGCATTTTGGCTTGTCTATTTTTGGAATTTCTAGAAACAGATCCTTTCAAAAATATTTTACCACAGAATTTTTTTTTATTTCAGATACATAGATGATTTTCTGTTAATATATTCGCAAACCATAATTTTACACTTGTCAATAAACGTAATAACATCGAATCCGCAATATATTTTATCTTTGAATCTAAATCAAACAACATTTTACCCTGCCTTGATATCATGCTACGTAGAACTAATAACGAGGAGGTATACAGAAAATCTACCAACAAGAATGACCTTATTAATTTTCATTCCCACCACTGTAACAGGGTAAAATGGGAATAATTATAGGATTCTGTTTAAGAGCACTAAGAATCTGCAGCCCCCAATAATTACCCAAAGATAAAATATGCATAGAAATTTTTTCAAAGTTCTCCAATATCTTTATTTCATTCACAATGCTAAGAGAAAGGCATGCAAAATATACAACAACAAAAAATGAAATAACATTATTATCAACAACAACAATGATAATAAATTAGATGAAAGCAGACATAATAATACCTACACACTCAGTAGCATCTACAATCGAAATAATTTATCCAGTAATTACAACTACATCCAAAACTATCATGGATATGATCAGAACCACAAATTTGATATTCAGATAGTTCTTCAAGCAAAATAATATTTTTTGTTTTTATATAAATCAGATGAGGAGAGACCAAGAACAACTTTACCCGTAAAATTAAGAAGTGACATGATATAAAATTGCTTTTACATTCGTTTTTATCACATTGGACAACTCAAATTTATCAAAGCAGGAAAAGTACCCATCGAAAGATATTTTACTCATCATTGTATATTTTTTAATATTGACTATACAAGTGGGTGATGACAAAAGAAAAAGCTGGGAAACACTGATATACAGTAAGTAAATCTGGTATTAACGATAGAAAATGAGGCACAGAAATCCAAAGGGACACTGAATGAATTAAAAATGCCTTAAAGAAACTAAGCAAAGCATAAAGAGATTTTTAAAAAAAAACTAAACATTTCATCCCAAGCAAGGCAGGGGTGCCATTAGCACACAAGGGGTTACAGAGAGTGAGAGTAAGAGTAAAGAGGGGTGTTTGAAGAAAGGATAAAGAGAAGGACAGCGATCAGGCTCAAGACATCAGAAGATGTCGACTGACGTTACATTCGAACATTTGAAGATTATAGCTATCAGGGAAGCAAGTACGAGGAAGGGAGTTCCACTGTCGGGAAGTGGTAGCAAAGAAGCCTTTGGAGTAGAAGAGGCCGTTACATTTAACTGCTTCTACATTTAATAAATAATAATTATGAAGCGCACACACACACACACACACACACACACACGCGCGCGCGCGCGCGCATACACACACACACGCACACGCACACACACATATATACAGGGTGTCCATAAAGTTCGTGTGTACTTTAAAAAATGTATAACTTTATTTGTATTTGCGATAGAAATAATTTGTAAAAAGGATTCGAAAGAAGTAAATCTTATTGAAATTTTATTTAAGCTTCTACATGTCCTCCATCATTAACAATACAAAGGGTAATACGATTTTGCAGTTCACGGAAAAACATTTGCCAACTGATTTACAATAATGCCTGAAATCACATTAGTTATTTTAGCTATACTTAAAACTAGGTACATTAAACTTTATAACATTTTTTACAGATTATTTCTATCGCAAATACAAATAAAATGCATACGAACTTTATGGATACGCTGTATAATAAACTGTCACAACTTCACAATACTTTGGGGAAACTTGCAGAAATGTTTTTAAAAAAGTATCTGTGAACATAAAAGGGATCTTGTACACAACAATTTGTCAAATGAATTAGTTATACATAGAAATAAATTCAAACATACCTTTGATCTAAAGAATGCCATAATTATTAAAAGGGAAAATTCTCGCAAATGTAGCTATCGAATCTTAAGAAGATAAAAATTTTCAAATATCTCCCTTCCTGAATGAATTACTCCTAGCCACATGAATAAAAAATGTTAAAAAGTAAAAACAAAATGGATAAATTCATAATCTAGTGACATCATTGACTTATTTTCGTTTATTAGACATTAACTTTTGTCACTTAGCATCTTCCATAATTTAACCAGACCTTCCCGTTAACCATTCATCAGGTTAACTATTTATGAGCGTCTCTTAAATTTAAAAATCTTGAAAATCTACCATATATTTACTTTTACTTATAAATACTTGTTGCAAAATAAAATTCTCACATTTGCCTTGATAAATTCCGTCAGAGGACGAAACGCGTCGACTAAGATAAGTTTTCCTTTTGTCTTTGTTAATAGTATACTTTTACAAATATATTGTAGTTATATCTAAAAAATGACACACACACAAACACACACCAACATACATATATATTTATACATATTTATTCATATTGTCCTTTTATAAATATATTATATATATATCTAAAATATTTTACACGCACATAAATAAATATATTCTCATCCACAGATTGTTTCGCTGTATCACAGCTTTTCAGTGTGGCTAGACGTTCGATTGCTTTAAGCCGGGATCGAAAAACGACCGATTAGACATCAGAGATCCTACCCCTGGGCTATCGTCGCACGGCAGAGAGAGGTGGAAAATTTAACGTTTTATCTATACGAAATACGCCAGTGACCCAGAATGATGCATTACTAGCAATAGAAGCTGCTGTTTATATATATATATATATATATATATATATATATAGTAATTCGTCGAGCCTAAAATAATCCTCAACAGGGACTCATCAGCAGTGCGCATCCGCTACAAGGCAAACGTCATACCAACTGTACCACGGGCCTCGGTGACGAAGACACTAGATTCGATGTAGCGCCGCTATTCCCTCAGTTCCACAGCGATACACATCCAATTATTCAGATAACCTCGGAACAGTGTCCCAAGAGCCACGACTGCCATCGGCGCTATATCGAATCTAGTTCGTGCCTTCCTCGTCACCGAGGCCCGTGGTACAGTTAGTATGACGTTTGCATTGTATCGAAACGGTCCGGGTTTGAATCTCGGTAGTGGATGCGCACTGCTGATGAGTCCAAAATAGGATGAAACGGCCGTCCAGTGCTTTCTGCATTCTGTCGAGGATTATTCTAGTCTCGACGGATTACTATATGATTAACCTAAATCCCCAAAATAATATATATATATATACATAAATATAAAAGTGAACATCGAATTCAACACTTAGAAGCGACAGTCTGTTTCATGCTAGACGCAATCGTCAGGCCACACGCGCTCTATCTCTGATATTGAGCACTCTATCCCATAAATATAGCACACCTTAAGACTATATTTCTTTATATATATATATATATATATATATATATATATATATATATATATATATATATAAGGTATATTTATGTATCATGTATTCATAAAAGAAATCTTTATTAAATTCAG
>CAHIKZ030002357.1:1735000-1812500 GCA_903632075.3 Acanthosepion pharaonis
GGTGGTGTAATACAGTGTAACGTTTATGGGCGCAGTAAAAAAAAAAAAAAAAAAAATCGTCGATCCAGGTTCGAATTGTTCTTCAAACCAATTTAAAAAAAAAAAAAAAAAAAAAAGAGAAAGCATTTTGAATATTCTCTGGGCAATTATGGACTGAACATTCAAGCAACGACGAGGATTGAGAGAAAATGGAAACAAAATGAAAAAAAAAAAAGTACACAGAAAGAGATAGGTGAAATTTCTTGGACACATAATGAGGAAAGTGGGCTTGGAAAATTTAACACTCGCAAAATATATTTTAGGGCAAGAGGGGCAGAAGAAAACAACGTATAACCTACTACAGAGAACAAGAAATTGTGGAGAGCCATGATCGCACTCGCCCTGAAGGAACACATCGCATAGAAGAAGAAGAACGAGATTAGGATTAGGAGAGATAATAAAAAGAAAACATTTTTAAGAGCTACAAAGGATGGGAAATTGTGGAGAGCCATGATTTCACTCGCCCTGAAGGGACACGGCGAATAGACGAAGAAAACGAGATTAGGATTAGGAGAGATAACAAAAAGACAAATTTTACTAAGAGCTACAAAAGACGGGAAATTGTGGAGAGCCATGATCGCTCACGTCCTGAAGTGATACAGCTCATAGAAAAAAGAAGTACTAGAAGAAGCTTGTGTAGATGATGTGAAAAACAGGGATTAGGTGGGATAGCAATGGACGGGAAATTGTGGAGAGCCGTGATCCCACGCGTCCTGAAGTGACAAATCGTATAGGAGAAGAAGAAGGAGATTAGGATTAGGTGAGATGACAATAAGACAAATTTTACTAAGAACTACAAAGGATCGGAAATTGTGGAGAGCCATGATCGCACTCGTTCTGAAGGGACACATCGCATAGAAGAAGAATAACGAGATTATGATTAGGAAAGATAATAAAAAGAAAACTTTTACTAAGAGCTACAAAGGATGGGAAGTTGTGGAGAGCTATGATCGCTCACGTCCTGAAGTGATACAGCTCATAGAAAAAAAATGTGTAAATGGTGTGAAAAACAGGGATTGGGGGGGATAGTAAAAAGATACGATTTACTAACAGCCACAAAGGACGGGAAATTGTGGAGAGCCATGATCGCTAACGTCACGGAACATAGAAAAAGAAGGACTAGAAGAAACTTGGGTATATCGTTTGAAGAACAGGGCTTAGGTGGGAAAGCAAAAATATAAGATTTACTAACAGACACAAAGAACGGGAAATTGTGGAGAGCCATGATCGCCAACACCCTGAAAATACACTGCATACAGGAAAAAGAATCTATGATTCAAAAGGTTAGCATAATCCTAGCCTTTTCTTTCTATTTGGCATTCATTAACCAAGCAGCTCGTACGACTGCCGGAAGAAACTAACCAACCTCTGTCCGCAATTGCGCCGTGGAAGCTAATATTTCCATCAAGGATTAGATCGGATTATTTCATTTCTTCTATTTTGTTAGTGTTGTAGAGTGGTTTCACAGTGGAGGCTTGTATTTGTAGTAAGTCGGTCCTAAAATAGGTTCGACGTACAAAACGTTAGGAACTTGATATTATAGGTAATGACGCAGTAATCTAGTTGTGGTGGCTGATACTTTAATATCCGTCTAACAGTCGTCCGACATCAACTGACTGACCAACGATATTTAGTCACCCCCCCCGTAAGGAGGGCATCATGTGGCACAAGGCCGGTTTAACGTGGGATCTCCGCGTCCGTGGGCTCGGCCAAATATATGCCCATTGAACCCGTATAAACGGATTCAGGGCCGGTTTACCTCCCCGAAAGAGAATCCGCCCTTCGGCGTAGCCTCCTTCGGGTTCCTCCCCGCCCAAAGGCAGAGAGTTCAACCGATCAGCCAGTCAACTAACATCGACTGCCTGAGCATCTCCTGAGCGACTGCTGCTACTCCTACTTATTATAGGTGGGAGAGTCTATTAATTATAGAATAGGGGTGTTCCACTATAACAGTTAGCAGCTATAGTTTTTAGTTCCTTCTTTTGCCTTATTTATAAATTACATTTCGTCATGTGTATGACTTCTTCTTCTTCTTCTTCTTCTCCCCTCCTCCCCTTCTTCTTCTTCTTCTGCTTCTCTCCCCCTCCTCCTCCCTTTCTTCTTCTTCCCTCCTCCTCCTCCTCCCCTCTTCCTCCTCCTCCCTTTCTTCTTGTTCTTCTTCTTGTTCTTCTTCTTCTTCGATGTGCCGTGTCCCTTCAGTGCGTTGGCGGTCTTAGCTCTCCGCAATTTCCTGTTTTTTGTCACAACAAATGTCTTTTCGCTATTTCTGCCAATCCCTGCTCAGCGATCCATTCACTGAAGCTCGTCAGGGCGATTGTTTTCCTCTGCTCCTCTCGCCTTCGATCTGTTGTGTGAGTATCAAATTTTCCAAGCCCTCTTTCCTCATTTTCCAATCCCCCCCCCACATCATCCTATAATTAATTTACACACGTTTGTTTTTTTAAATTCCCAAAATAAAACTTCATAAGCTGGAACGAAACTGGTTGTTTTTTAGTTATTCCATTTATACCAATATGCCTTGTAATTTAAATAAGAAATTACGATTATTCCTTGCTATTATAAAGTTCTGTACAACAATATATATATATATACATATATATATATATATATATATATATATATATATATATATATATTGAAGCATTATACATCAAACAGTTGAAACCCAACCTAAACAAAATCAATTATGCCATCTCTACAAATATTCTTAAATGTCTATAATTGGTAACAGGAGCCATTGGTTTATAACAACAGCTTCCCATACTTCTCCAATTCACTCTCGTGTGGTCATGTGTGACGTCATGAGAGGCGGTGCGATTTTCGCTTCTAGCGTCTTATATGCACGTGTTTATCGTTTCTTAGAAATCATCTATGTAAACAATGACAGACTATCATCACATCTCTTGTCCGTATATTGCTGAATATGTTGTAATTGACATCTTTGATAATGGCTTATGTAAGCCGAAAGCTTAGATTGTATTAAAAAAATATGGATCAATATTGTGAATTTCTTTCTTCGTTCAATGATAATGTTATTAAATTTATCAGACGTTATGAAAAAAATTTACATAAAATAAATAGACAACACTTGTCTATATTATTTAATGAAACGTGTATGAATATATATATATATATATATATATATATATATATATATATATATATATATATATATTAAAATGAATTGATTTAAAATATGTTTTTTTTCGCTACACAGTTCTAACCATGTTTCAAAAATGGAAGCTAAAAGCCCCGAATTTAATTTTGTGATTAAATTAAAGACATTAGTTCCATTTCATCCTCAAGCGAATTTTGGAGTAACTTTTAAAATTACTGGGTTTTAAATACACAGCTAAAACAAAATTCATGTTTCCAAGGTTACAGATAAATCTATTTTTCTAGACAGGGGTGTCTGGGTGTTCAATATGTCTAAATGGAACTAATGTCTTTAATTTAATTACAAAATTAAATTCGGGGCTTTTAGCTTCCATTTTGGAAACATGGTTAGAACTGTGTAGCGAAAAAAAAACATATTTTAAATCAATTAATTTATAATATTAATGCTCTGTAAATTTACATCGAGCACTATTTTGTAAAAATAAAAATATCTATAAGAACACCGGATTATATATCTTACTGTTCTTTCTTTTTATTTATACACACACACACACACACACACACACACACACACACACACACACATATATATATATATATATATATATATATATATATATATATATATATATATATATATATGGTTCTGTGCTATCCGCGCCTTCAGGCATCAGGTTGGTTTCATGGATGGTTGGTCTTGTTTTACGGTATATCAACCTCAATGAATTATTTAATGCCGACAAAATTTTTATTGCTGGTAATTTTTTTTTTTTTTATCAAATGTATTGCTGGTAAGTTTTTTTCCTTCAAGAATCTATTCCTGGCAATATTTTTTCTTCAAAAATATATCGCTTGTAATATTATTTTTCCAAAAAGTATAGCTGGTATAACACGGTAACTAATATGGATTTCCTTATAGAAGGCGAAAGGATGGATTTTATCCAATTCAGCTGTGTCTGTGGCTTAAAGAAGGCAACAAGGAGGGGGAGAGGTAGTGTTATGACATCAACTGGAATTATTCGACCATTATTCGACCATCCAAAGTCGATACAGGAGTTAAACCGAACAGTACTAAATATTGTGATTTCATCAACAAGACTTTCATTGCATGGTACAAGTCCCAGTCTAGCAGTTTCAAAGTGAAGCGTGTATTTATGCATGACAATGCTTCTGCTCATGTATCTAAACTTACTTGTCCATTCTTTGAGCATAAAAGATTTACTGGAGATAAGATAATGGAATGGCCACCATCAAATCTTGATCTGAATCCCATCGAAAATCTATGGACAAGATGAAATTATATGAAGGTGGCCAGCTATATAACAGCAAAGCAGGCTTATAGGAAGCAATTAAAACTACCATGTCGGAAATTGAACTTGCTGAAGTAAAAAAAATGAACAAAATCAATGAATAGACTACTGAGAGGAAAGGTCACTACTTTAAAATGTAAAGGATTTAAAGACTTATCATCTGTGTTTGTTATTTGTTTTATTATAGGTGTTGATCAATTTTTGATAATTTTATTACCTTTTTGTATCTGTCTATATTTCTGAGATGAGGTATTATGTACACTATTTACATTATTCGGACTATTGTCCTCATCTTTGTCGCCATATTTATTACAACGTTTCGGCCTTTCAGTATCTGTCTAAATTTCTGAGATGAGGTATTATGTACATTATTTACATTATTCGGACTATTGTCCTCATCTTTGTCGCCATATTTATTACAACGTTTCGGCCTTTCAGTATCTGTCTGTATTTCTGAGATGAGGTATTATGTACACTATTTTCATTATTCGGACTATTGTCCTCATCTTTGTCGCCATATTTATTACAACGTTTCGGCCGTTGTACGATCCAGCCTTCTTCAGGTGGTTGGAATGTCGAACTCGAACTGATCCCTTTATTTCTCTCACTGGGTTAGACTGTTCTAGTTCCACGTGCCATGTTTAATGGATGTCATTTATCAGTTATCTTCTGTTAATTCCCCTCTCCAAGTTCTCCATTGCCTTAACTCAAACTCTTTGGGTCTGTCACAGGATCTAACCAACGCCTTTATCCACTGTGCCATGTGTCCTTGAGGACATTTGGGTATGAATATCTGGGTATTATAAACTTAATGTCATCAGCAACCATTTTTTACAAAGATGAGGACAATAGTCCGAATAATGTAAATAGTGTATTACCTTTTTATTGAAGTAAAATATGATTATTTGGTTTTGCCTAATAACTTCAGACGGCAGTTGTTGTTTTTTTTTACAATGCATCAAATACCTTCAATAAGTTCAATATAAGAACATGTAATAAATAGCAGGAATTGTGTGTTTGATTTTAGTGTCGACCGTTTATTCGATTTTATCTAGGTCCCACAACTCATATCACCTCAAGGTTCTAGAGTCCTTGTATATCAGATCCCGTGGGCCACCCCTCAGTAAAGAGAGGGAATGCTTACTAGGTCTGAATGTTACTGGACTCTAGTTCTCCTGAAATTCATTTTTCCCCTCCATTCGTTATTATTGATATTAATTAAATTTACACGCTTATTTTTTTATATCCCAGAAATAAACTTGATAAGGCTGGGACGAAACCGGTTGTTTTTTTTTTTTTTTTTGGCTTATTCCTCTCTCTCTCTCTCTCTCTCTCTCTCTATATATATATATATATATATATATATATATATATATATATATATATATATATATATATATATATATAGGCAGCATATTTTCATTCAAGCTAAATAATTTAGACGTATTATGTCGGAGCTACTCTATACGCATCCACATATATTTTCACCCCCTAAACATGGCCTCAGATGAGATTTAAATTACTTGTGAAAAAAAAATATTAGGAAGAAAATTTTGGTAATTTTTTTTTTTTGATCAATTTTATACACTCACCAAGAGATTAATTCGTGGACTTGAAAGGATTAAAACTAAACGTCTATATATATTTAAATAAGTTTTTTGTAGTACAAAATTTAAGGATAGCTAGGAATAAGCATAATTCATATGCCATTTTAATGTATATTTTAAAAGCTAAAAAAAAACAACCAGTTTCGTCCCAGCCTTATCAAGTTTATTTGAATCCGGATATATATATATATATGCATTGAAGCTTAAAATTGACAGTCACCATGAAGTGGTGCTTCCTAAGCCTACATCAGTCATACCCAAAGTGGGCGTTAACCAAATTCATTCCTAAAGTGGGTGAAAGGTCGAGGGGCAGCCAGAGGATGGCAGTGGCACAGCTGAACCATAACATACACCACACCTACACTATACTTGAAGCGTGCCTTTTACCATATTTCCCATTTATATAACAATTATTATGGGAAATACGAAGACACTCATTTGAAATGCAATACTAGCACCAAGAAAATCCAATCAAATGCTTACTATACATTGGAGGGGGGGAGTAGGGTTGCCTTGTAGTACGCAAGGACTCAGCAATCACCAAAAAATTTTGGAACCACTGATATACATTATCTATATCATTTTAAATGGTATACATCTAAATTACTAAGCCCTCTTTCCTTTAAATATAGTAAAGGTTATACAGTATACATACATACACACACACACACACACATATATATATATATATATATATATATATATATATTCATACATGTTTCATTAAATAATATAGACAAGTGTTGTCTATTTATTTTATGTAAATTCTTTTCATAACGTCTGATAAGCTTAATAACATTATCATTAAACGAAGAAAGAAAATCACAATATCGATCCATATTTTTTTAAAATTTAATCCAATCTAAGCTTTCGGCTTACATAAGCCATTATCAAAGATGTCAATTACTGTACAACATATTAAGTAATATACGGACAAGACATTGATGATAGTCTGTTATTGTTTACATGGATGATTTCCTAGCAACGGTAAACACGTGCATATAAGACGATAGAAGCGAAAATCACACCGCAGCTCTTGACGTCACACATGATCACGCGAGTGTGAATTCAAGAAGTATTAAGCATGGGAAGCCGTTGGTATAAACCAATGGCTTCTGTTACCAATTATAGACATTTAAGGATATTTGTAGAGATTCCATAGTTATATATATATATATATATATATATATATATATATATATATATATATCTGTCAAAATCCAGGCAAGCAGTAAATATACCAAAGCTCTGTTATTTCTTATGGCATTGAGCACTTTTTGCCAGTGTGCAGTTTTAAGGACACTCGTTAAATCCGCTAACTTGGTATCCTCCCAACGCTTTATTTTTTAATAACAAAAATGAACGCTATATTATTTAAAATAAATAAATGAACAAACGTACGACGTTGTGTGTGATAAAAAGAAGAAGAAGAAGAAGAAGAAAAGAAGAAGAAAAAGAAGAAGAAGAAGAAGAAGAAGAAGAAGAAAAGAAGAAGAAAAAAAAGAAGACGAAGAAGAAGAAAAGAAGAAGAACAACAACGAGGAGGAAGAGAAGAAATGTAAGAATATCATGTTTCCGTGGGGGTTACTTGAAATGTACATTTTTTTTATCCAGCCTCATATGAGCTTGAGGAATTTTTTAGTATGTATGCAAGGACTTATGACTTCGTATTTCCAGGTTCAAAAAGTTCTCGGGGCCCAGAAATAAATCAGAAATCCTAAGTCCTTGCATACATACTCAAAAATTCCTCTTAAGCACATATGAGGTGGGATAAAAATAAATGTACATTTCACCCCCCCCCCACCGATACATTTATAATACCCTTGATTTTCTTCTCTTCCCCCTTCTTCTCGATCATCTTCTACTTCACATCCTCCTCCTCCCTTTCTATCACATCCACATCGCGTTTGTTTGTTTATTTTTAAAAATGTAATATAGCGTTCATTAGTTTTTTTTTTGTTGTTTTTTTTTTTTTTTTTTTTTTTTTAAATGAAGCCTTGTGAGGTCCATTGATAAAAATCGCCTGAAGATACCGTAAGGTTGAAACCAAGGTAGCGGATTCAACTGATTTCCTGATTTTTAAAGTTAACAGCTCTACATGTTTTTATTTTATTTATTTATTTTTTTCACACTTGTATTGTGCACTTTTTAATACTACTGTTTCCTGGTCTGATTCAACTCTGACCATTAACCTTTTTTATTATATATATATATATATATATATATATATATATATATATATATATATATGTGTGTGTGTGTGTGTGTGTGTGTGTTTTGAACAATAAAAATATTAAAATTTTCAGACACATTAGATTTTATAATAATATTTTTTTTTTATTATTTCAATTAGGTTCCTCGACTAGTTCTGCCTAGTATATATATATATATATATATATATATATATATATATATATATATGTGTGTGTGTGTGTGTGTGTGTGTGTGTGTGTGTGTGTGTGTGTGTGTTATGGTCCGGTAGATAGTCCACGGTAGAACCGATAAAGAAGAACTCGAACACAGGTATGGAATAACACAGATATATTACAAACAGGAATATATACAGAGAAGTAGAAGTGTTAGTGTGAACAATCAGGTTTAGTAGAGAGAACAATGTAGTCTCGAACAGTATCACTATTCCAATGTCTTGCAGTAATTGTCTGAACGCGACTCTGTTTCGGACTGCCTCTGACTCGACTCTTGACTCGACTTGAACTACTGACTCGACTTGAACTACTGACGATATTCAATCACCACCCCCCACGAGGGCGTCATGTGGCACAAGGCCTTTTTAACGTGGGATCTCCGATCCCGTGGGCTCGGCCAAAAATATGCCCATTGAACCCGTATAAACTGGTTCAGGGTCGGTTTACCTCCCCGAAAGAGAATACGCCCTTCGGCGTAGCCTCCTTCGGGTTCCTCCCCGCCCGAAGGCAGAGAGTTCAACCGATCTGTCGTTCAAGACTTGAGCGACGGACTCCTTGCCTACTCCTGAAGCGCAGTATTTATTAAGTATGGAATAGTCCATTATTATTATTATGGCTAAGATCCCATAACAATATATATATATGTGTTCAAATGCCCCTTAAGGAACTTGTGTTGCTGATCAAACCGGAATCATAAATAATTACATCTGTTACACAACTACATGCTTATCCAGACGCCTTACGTTACACCTATCTGATCAAAGATCCAGTAGAACCCATTTAAACACACACACAAACTTACCAGACTCCATTAGAAATATACGAGTAGAAAACACAGATATAATAACTTCATCCACTTGTCAAAAGAGATTCAAAATAATGGAAGTTTTAATAATAAAAAAGAAGCCAACTCTTAACAAAATTAACTACGATCAAGGCCACAATGTGCTAACCGTATTCGGAAACTAAAACATCTCTACAACACACTAAAGCATACACATAATGCACACACTCAATTAAGCTGAAAAATTGAATCATCCTTGATAATGGCTAAAGGTATAGCTGAAAGCGCTCGGAAATATAAAACATTTGGACAGTTTTTACACACTCTTTGTCCAGAAAAGAAGGCTCTTGTTCGAACACAAGAAAAATTATATATATATATATATATATATATATAAATTATATATATATATATATATATATATATATATATATATATATATAGTAATAATTTCAAAGAAGTAATATATATTTAGATACCTTCAACTTGAAAAAAGTTCAGCTCGGTTAAAGATAATTGTACGAAGCTTCAAGTATAGTGTAGGTGTGGTGTATGTTATGGTTCAGCTGTGCCACTGCCATTTAATTGTACGAAGCTTAACATTTCTTTTTTCTGATTTTCAAAGGCAAACTAGCAGTTTTTAATTGTAGGAATACCCGACCGAAGTTAAGCTTTTACAAAACATCGAAAGAAATATCACGGATATATATATATATATATATATATATATATATATATATATATATATATATATATATATATATATATATATATATATGCATTTGGGGCAACAGATCAGTATTCAAACATAGATTGTTAAATATATTGTTATTTTTATATATTTTTGTCTTTATTTTCTCCCGAAACTAAAGCCACTATACGAAGCTTAGAACGGCCCGTGATCAAACATAATAGACATTCGTTGTCTATTATATTTAACAACATATGCTTGAATATATATAAATACAAATGAACAAATAATGACTATAATAATATAATATTGTAGTATTATAAATACGGGTTCCAAAAATAAGGTCTCTACACTTGTCCTGATAAAGTTCTTAAAGTAACGAAACGCGTTGGCATAAAAGGTTTTTCTCATGTTGTTTCTTTTATTGACATACATACACACACACACATATATGCATATATATATGCATATATGTGTATGTGTGTGTGTGTGTGTGTGTGCCTATGTTTGTTTATGTATGTAAGCATCTCCTTATATTTCTCGTCATTAATTAATGCCTTTTGATTAATATGTAACACGAGAAATAATAGCTGCCTGATGGACCTGCTTATTTGTACACATATGTGTCTAATATTACAAATTGACTCTTTGAATTTGTGTTTTGCTCAGATTGATTAAATAAATGACACTCATATATCGTAATATAAAAATATATATATATATGTTATATATATATATATATATATATATATATATATATATTCATTTTTCTCGTCTACAGATACTCTCTATCTGATAATATTTACACTTATACACAAACACACTCACACACATATATATATATTAATATTACATGAATCATTCATACAAAAACCGATTAGTGAAGTTAATGATATAAATGGCTAGAATACATCTTCCCAAAAAAATTTATTAAAATTACATTAACCCACGAACCTCTAGATGAATGTTATAATCCCTGTTTTTAATAAATTCAACTTGTATAAGGTCTTTTTTTTTGCTAGTGCTTTCATCTGTTCATACAGACATCATCAGGCATGAAATTTTTTTTTTTTTTAGTACATCCAGGTAATAACGGGACACGAAGGATTAAATGTGGATCGAAATATGTTTTTTTAAAAATGTGTTATTGTTATATATAAAGAGAGAGAGAGTTTAGGAAAATCTACTAAAACGTGGAAAAAATTGAAGTGCAAAGCATTTAGTCCGTTAGTTATGCAAATGTTGATGTGAATACATATGTGATGAATTATTTTCCAACCTGCAACCTCTTTCCTACAGAAGAAACGTTGCGAGCCACTCGTTAATCTATCGCTATTTCCTTGGCATGTATTCGAACCAGCTACATTCCTTAGTCTCGCCACCTCCACAGAGTCGAATCATCAGCATTCCCTTCGTATTCCATTAGTCAGGAGTAAGTTCCACTCGGACATCATCTTACCAAGAACTGTTGCTTTGTGGAACAGACTCCCGGCAGGATGTTTTCCCGATCACTACAATCTTGACCTCTTCAGGTCTAGGGTTAACCGTTTTCTTTCCTGAATAAACCCAATGAATTTCTCTTTTTGCCTTTTCTTACAGCACATAGACAACTTCTACCTTGAGTTGCTTTTGGGTCTTGTATTGGGTTAACATTAGTATAAAAATATTACAAGGCCTATGTTTCTAAGTGAGGTTTTGAAATCACATCCGCCTCCCATCCGATTCACTCACACCTATTCTCGTGTCCGATTAAAATCGACGGGCGTCCTGGGTATGACGATAAACTAAATCCAGCAGCAAGGTCTCTGATCGGGGGGATTGTAGGTTTTAAGGAGCCTGGAACCACCTTTTAACTGCTGTTGTTCCAAGTTCCAAATGACTCGGGGTGGCAGTACCTGTTAGGATCCCAGCTATGGGTAAATAGTTACTTTCAAACTGGGACCAAAACACCATGAAAGAATAAAAATACATTTTTGTAGTAAAAATACCAGCAATACATCACATCCTGTTGCTATCGTTAATTCCGTGGAATCTGTTCCGACGAACAACATTCCTTAGTCTATACATTCCTGATCTTTACAATTGGGACCTGCTATGCCACATACACAAGTATAAATCATTGCCATTTTCCTTCATATTCCAATAGTAAGGAGGAAGTTCCACTCGGACATCATCTTCCCAAGAACTGTTGCTTTGGATGTTTTCCCAATCACTACAATCTTGACCTCTTCAAGTCTAGGGTTAACCGTTTTCTTTCCTGAATAAACCCAATGAATTTCTCTTTTTGCCGTTTCTTACACCACATAGTCAACCTCTACTTTGAGTTGCTTTTGGGTCTTGTAATGGGTTAACATTAGTATAAAAATATCACAAGGCCTATGTTTCTAAGTGAGGTTTTGGAATCACATCTGCCTCCCATCCGATTCACTCACACCTATTTGTGAAACAGACTCTAAGAGGATGTTTTCCCAATCATGCTCATACGACACCTCATCCTCTAAATTTTACTTCAACTCTATATTTACCACGTCTCCACCTAAACTTTGAAATATATATTATTATTAGTTTTTCGTTTCCTTTTAAAGTCTTTTCCTTCTCTTTCACTTGAGTATTGCCTCTACCACGAGTGCCTTTGTATTGGGTACATATTAGTATAAACATGTTACAAATGCGACGCAACAAAATGGCTATAGAATTCTCCAGATACTCCCACATTCAGAGTATTATAATTTTCGATCCTTGCCTGGTCCGCAGTTCCAGTAATTTCAATTGATTAAAAGACAGTGAAAGAACCCATCGAATAAAGACCGGAATCGTTCTTTTGTGATCGAATGCACAAGTTGCCTAAATGGTGGCATAAGCTCAACGAAAGTCATGGAAAATATTTTGATGACTAAACAATGAGGCAATGAATTTATATGAACAAACAATTTTTGAAAAAAAAAAAAATCTTACAAACATTAACATCATCCTGGTAAAATAAAATGCACAATTTAATTAAAATTAGTATTCGATCATAGAAAACCGGGGAAAATATTTTATTTACTCAATAATGACGCTATGACTTTATATAAAGAAAGGCTTTTGTCCCTTATAAATACTGGAAACTTATACATTCATCCTCAGTCAGTTATGTGCCATGCGTAATACACGCTTAGGCGATCATGTATCGTTCGATACACGACTGACGAGGCAGATTTTTCCCCGCAGCTGTTTGCCATTTCTTTCTGCGGTAGACCAGTTGCTATTCAAGACTATAGAACTCGGTCTGTCCTGCTATTTATCCATAGCTGGGGGAGAAGAAGAGGATTCAAACCTTTCCCAAGGGTCTTAGCACGTAAGTGAATGTAATGGATTCGACTGGAATTCGAACTCGGCTCTCCGATTCCTCAATCTGAGCCATTACTCCACGGTGTCTCAGAATGCACTGTTTAGATGAAAATGACTTCAGGTTATAGAATGTCAAGGAAATTACTTTGATGACTGAATAATAACGATATGAAGTAAACATTATGTTTAAAAAAAAAAAAAGAAGATTTCGGACAATGATGGAAGGGAAAGAGAAGGAAAAGACCTAAAAAGTTACCGGAAAGTTAAGAATAGTATAGATTTCAAAGTTTAGGCGGGAGTGTTAGAAGTATAGAGTTGAAGTAGACCTTAGACGGAACCGGAAACCCAATCGTAAACAGGAAACAAGGGGATAAGCCTCTATTCCCGCTCAAAAGGAGTGTGAATTAAATGTACTAATCCAATAGCAAAAAAGTGGTTTACGGTCACAGAATGTAGGAAAATATTTTGATAACTGACTAATGATGTTATGAATATATATGAAATCACATTGAAACACCGGTTCCCGGAAGATCCCCGAAGTTAAGTAACTTCGAATTGGGTCAGTACAATATATATTTAAAATTAACAGCAGTTAATAAATTTGTTTCACAGATACAGGGTGACCCCCAAAAACGGGAACTTTTTAACAATCTAATAAAACCAAGAGTGATGGAAGAAAAATATTTTATTCATAGTAATTGAAACCTTGAAACATACCATTTAAGAAACAATGATGGAATTTACATTTTTTAAAAACTACGTCCTGTAGATGGCGTCCTCATGTATCAATGCATTCTTGAAATCTGCTGTTGAGATTCCTCATTGACTGCTGCAACATCTCAGCTTGGATACTGTGAATTTCATCTTGAATTCTAAATGGCAAAATGTTTACTTGCTCAAGGTCACTGTCTCGCAGTGTTGCCACTTGCTCATGTCTGGCAATACGCACTTCAAAAATTCCCATTTTTTTGGCTCACCCTGTATTAATCACCGATTAGTAATTCGTATAATGATCAGTATAGACAAATAGTATAATAGATAGTATAGAGAATAGCGATCACTTAGACACTAATTCCTATTTATATGTTTCTTTTACGATCATGTGATCTACTTATTTAATAATGGAATCATCCATGATTGCTTACTGGTGATCTGTGTTCTTACTACAGTGTCAGCAATGGCACTTTATTCCTATACAATAATAATGTTTACTGCTTGTTCCTTAGCAAACAAAATTGAATATTCCTTTATTATTGAGTATTTCCATTGATTTATTTAGCCTGTATCTTCAGTCACTTTTCCAGCACAATAATATAATTTCCCTGTATCTTTTCTATAAAGACTTTCATGGTAATTTTCTGCTTAGCTTTCTGCTTTGGTACCTTTACAAATTTAAGTGCAGTACTAGATTGGCAGGTACGCCTCATCATTTTACACTTGCAATGGCCAAATGTAACAATAAGTTCTATGTTCACAGTTTCTTCTCTCACATTTCTCACCCTGTATTAGTTAAAACAATATGCTATATGAGACCTACTGTCATGAGTCTTTACCTATAACTACAGAATGAACTCTTCCTAACACTATGTATACTACGCCTCTCAAGAGAGAGGGACGAATCAAGCCGAGCTTCTCGACGACGGTCGAACTTTCTGCCTCTGAGCAGAAAGGAACCCGGACGAGGTTCCGCCGAAGGGCAGAATCTCGTTCGGGGTGAAATGACCAACCCGATCTCGTTTATACGGGTTATATGGGCATTTTTTGGCCGAGCCTACGGGCTCGGAAAACCCACAATAAACTAGGCCTTGTGCCAAATGCAACCCTCGTGGGGGGTGGCTAGATACCGAATCGAGCCGAGCTTCTCGGCTTGACGGTCGAACTCTCTGCCTCTGAACAGAGAGGAACCCGGACGAGGCTCCACCGAAGGGCAGAGTCTCGTTCGGGGAGGTTGACCAACCCGATCCCGTTTATACGGGTTCTACGGCCATTTTTTTGGCCGAGCCTACGGGCTCGGGAAACCTACGTTAAACTCGGTCTTGTGCCACATGCAACCCTCGGGGGCTAGATACCGAATCGTGTCGAGCCGATAGTAGTTCACTCCAAACCAGACTGACAGTCATACTCACACCTTCCACATCTTGTATTATTTCGTGTAATATACCTTCGTTATTTCTACTCTTGTGTTTGTGTTGTTCTTTCTTGGTCCTAACCTGGACCACAACAGTTGCGACAAGGATATTGAAGAAATGAATTCTACGCGGAGGATAAAAAAATTTTAAAAAAAACTATTTTGCTATCGGTCGTCCATAACACCTACCTACCTACCTACGTTTATCAGACTTATTAACTGTTAGTTTTATATATATAGCCACGTCAGCAGTATGTTTTATTTTATTCATAAAGGAAATTCCATACTTGCAAATACACTAAGATATAGGGTGTTCCAATAACTTGGCCCGATTTTAAATGCGAATTAACTTTAAGCGTCTAATGATTTTTTGTTCTTTCAGATTTAACAACTTAAGTCTTTAGCAATTTCAACCATGGAAAGGTAAATAATCAAACAACGTGTTAAAGCTATCGAAGCCTATTACGAAAACTAACCCATTTGCCACAGACGGAACCCAACGGGGCGACGATTGCGTCTAGCATGAAACAGCCTGTCACCATTGAGTGTTGACTTCAATGTTCACTTTTATATTTACATTTACATACGCTCTATCTCTGATATTGAGCACTTTATCCCATAAATATAGCGCACCTTAAAACTATATTTCTTCATATATATGCATATATATATATATGTATATATAATATTATGTTTATTACACATACACACACACACACACACACATATATATATATATATATATATATATATTAAGACATTTTTTATGTTCATACGTTCTTTTTATGGATAAAAATATCTTAAAATAATTGTCGGACTTTGTCCATTTCATAATATATATATATATATATATATATATATATATATATATATATATATATATATATATATATAATAAAAGGTCCGACAATTATTTTAATATATTTATTGTTTATACGTTATTTTTATAGATACAAATATTTATGTTAATGCTCTGTTTATAATAAACAGTATTATCAACATTTACCAGCCTGAATGTCCGAGAAATTTCATAGAAAGTATGTCCTCCGACAGGAATCTAATTTGTATCCTACACGGAACCCTCATATAGCCTGATGTGCTATACCATTTATCTACAGAAGAAGCGTCACGATTAGCAAGGTCGAATTACTGCTTTTAAACTACAAATTTCCCGTGATGTCTCTTGAATGCTCATATCTTCTCGAAGCGTATCGTAACTTAAACAAATGACAACATATATTATGAAATGGATATTTATTGTTTATACGTTATTTTTTATAGATACAAATATTTAAGTAAATGCACTGTTTATAATAAACAGTATTAAACAACATTTGTTTAGATAGATAGATAGATAGATAGATAGATAGATAGATAGATAGATAGATAGATAGATAGGATCCAAGGATTGCCTATCACGATTAAAAAATGACCCAATCTTAATAAAAACAAAGTCTCATCGTCAAAGTTTTTATGTTATTATAAAGAAGAAAGACCAAAAATTTTTTTGGGTTATCATATTTTTTTAATCTTTTTTAGAGCCTTCAATATCTTCAGTTAATATTTTTCTTGCGTCAGCCGCTGACCATAAATTAGGTATAGGAATTTTTAGGGTCATTTTACAATGAAAAACACATTGATTTCGAAATATATTGTTTTTTTTTTTTCGATGAATAATGAATTTTTTACTAGAATTGATTTCATCTTTTATTAACTAGAATACTTTATAAAGTTTTAAATAACTTAAAATTATGTATTAATTTGTAGCGATATTTTTATTAAGTAAAAACTATAGTTACTAATCATAAATTAAAAATCTTACTTCAATTCAGCTACCCCAATATTTTTAAAAGAAATTTGAATTAGTGTGTGTACGCGTGTGTGTGCGCGCAAACTTGCCTATTTTAGAAATTACGGACGTCTATATATGACATTATCAGAAAATAAAAGCGGCAACTATCGTTAGTCTAAAGTCTAATATAGCTTCAGTAAAACATTAAATTACGCAGAATATTTTCATAATTGTTAAAAATTACTGGGTAGTTAAGAAAAAAAATATATATAAAAAAGGCGCCCACGACATATTCATCAAGTAAATTTTACGTATAATTCCCTTAAAAAAAATTCCAAGCATTAATGTATCGAGAAAGTTGTCAACACCTTATAAAAACACCCACCTCCTTGTTAAAAAATGCCTTTCTGATAGACAGGGGTGGCTGGGTTTTCAATATGTCTATAATTTAATGTATCAGTTATTGCTACGTTTGGGTCGTGGGAAGGGGTGCATTTTTCAATGAAATCTAACTTCCGTTAAAGCCTGTCGTCTAGAAAAATAGATTTATCTGTAACCTTGGAAACATGAATTTTGTTTTAGCTGTGTCTTTAAAACCCAGTAATTTTAAAAAGTTACTCCAAAATTCGCTTGAGGATGAAATGGAACTAATGTCTTTGATTTAATCACAAAAATTAAATTCGTGGCTTTTAGCTTCCATTTTTGAAACATGGTTAGAACTGTGTAGCGAAAAAAAAAATATTTTAAATCAATTAATTTATAATATTAATGCTCTGTAAATTTACATTGAACACTATTTTGTAAAAATTAAAATATCTATAAGAACACCGGATTATATATCTTGCTGTTCTTTTTTTTTTTTTTTATATATATATATATATATATATATATATATATATATATATATATATATATATATATATATATGAGGGTGTAAGAGAGAGCGAGAGAGAGAGAGAGAGAGAGAGAGAGAAAGAGAGGGTGGGGAAAATCATGATTATCTGGGTGTTTGATTTGTAGTTACGTATATAGACCAATGTTTACTTATTTGTACGATTGACTATCAAATGCGTTGCCCTATTTTCAAACAAATGTAGATATTTGCTAAGCCGAAATCTCTAAGCACAGAGCCGGAAGTGATGGACACCTAATGAAGAACGAACTAACCATGTCAGCCATGGCGTGTGAGACGTTCTCTTCGCGCCGATGAAATCCTTAAAATAAACAAAACCGCTTACGATAGAAGATAGGAGGATATTAAATTTTATGATGGCCGACACGTGTAATCGTTTGCAAGACAGTATATAAATAAATAAAGAAATATCTATCAGTACCTACATTCTCTTCTATTTTTTTAACCCACACCAATAGCTGATATCGCCTCATTTTAAGGGAAAACAAACAGGATAAAACTCAGTGTTTAATCGTAAAATTATATTTCCCAATTAGGAAATTTATTGGGTTAGCGAAGACAGATGGATGCTACATCCGGCAGCAAAAGCTCTGATCAGGAGGTTTTGAGGAGCGCGGAACCTCCTCTTACTTGCTGTTTTGCCAAGGTCTACCATAACACGGGGTGTTAGCACCTGTTAGGCTCCCAGCTATGGGCAAATAGTGAGCCCCCTATCTGGGATCAAACAGTGTGAAAGTGTAGCAATACATTTTTACAGTGAAGGTGCTAGCAATACATTTTCATAGTAAAATAATTACCAGAAGTTTTTGTAAATAATATTAACCAAAGACATTTTTTGTAAATAACACCAAAATATTATAGCGCTTTAGGTATGACAATAAACTACTTTGAGTATGGCAATAAACTAATTTGAGTATGCCAATGAACTACTTTGGGTATGACAATAAACTACTTTGAGTATGGCAATAAACTACTTTGGGTATAGCAATAAACTACTTTAGGTATGGCAATAAACTTTTTTCGGTATGACATTAAACTACTTTGGGTATGGCAATTAACTAATTTGAGTATGGCAATAAACTACTTTGGGTATAACAATAAACTACTTTGAGTATGGCAATAAACTACTTTGGGTATAGCAATAAACTACTTTAAGTATGGCAATAAACTACTTTGGGTATGGCAATAAACTACTTTATGTATGGCAATAAACTTTTTTTCGGTATGACATTAATCTACTTTGGGTATGGCAATAAACTAATTTGAGTATGGCAATGAACTACTTTGGGTATGACAATAAACTACTTTGAGTATGGCAATAAACTACTTTGGGTATAGCAATAAACTACTTTAGGTATGGCAATAAACTTTTTTTCGGTATAACATTAAACTACTTTGGGTATGGCAATAAACTAATTTGAGTATGGCAATGAACTACTTTGGGTATGACAATAAATTACTTTGGGTATGACAAGAAACTACTTTGAGTATGGCAATAAATTACACCCAGCAGCAAGGCTTCTGATCAGATTTTGAGGAGCGTGGATTCACCTCTTAGTTTCTGTTGTTCTCAGGTCTCCCCTGATCCGGGGTGGTAGCACCTGTTAGAGTCCCAGCTATCGGCAAATAGTTACCCCCCTCCCCACCGCAAAAAAAATGGGGTCAAAACACTATGAAAGTATAAAAATAGATTTTTATAGTAAAAATACCAGCAATACATTTGTCTCTCAACAAAACCCTCTTTACAAAAATACATCAGTGAAACCTGATCTACAAACTGATTTCTTACAAATACTTATTCTATTCATACGAACTAAAAATCTTGAGGGTATTAAATAACTCATTGAAGTTTTGATTTAGTCTCTTTTGCGTTTTTCTCTTCCATTGTTCTTGCCACTAATTTTGCATCTTTTTCTTTTTATGTGCCGTGTCCCTTGAGGACGTAGGCGATCATGGCTCTCCACTTTCCCCTGTTCCTTGTAGCTCTCAGTAAGTTTCGCCCCTCTGCCACGTCCCACAGACCACGTTCTGTCATCCACTTGCTTAAGTTCGCCAGGTATGTCATGCGTTGCTTTCCCTTGTCTCTCTTTCCCCTCTATTCGACCTGTGAGCATCAAATTCTCCAGGCCTTCCTTTCTCAGTACGTGTCCCAGAAACTTCAGCTGCCTCTTCCTGACATTAAGTATAAGCCTCCTCCTTGTTTGCATCCTCTCCAAAACCTCATCTTTGCTCACACGCTTGGTCCATGATATCCTTAGCATAAACATGCCGTAAAACAAAATAAACCAAACCAAGAGGGACGTGCTGCTAATAACAGAGGGCAGTGTTAAGAAAAGCTCAAATGTTAAGGCAATAAATCCACTAAGACGCAAACGGGTGGAGGGTTACTTAGTCTGAGAGAATATGAGCAAAATAAAAAAGAATATTAAGGAGAGGGGGCAATAAGACAGGAACTAAAAAGACGGAAGATAACGATTGACATAGCATTTAAAATATTTGAAGATCAACGTCGACCAGGAATCAAGCAGCCGAAAGAGATTTTCACAAGCGAGAAGTACGAGAGAAGAAACTGTCGGCATAGAACTTACGGTTTAGATCTAGCCATTTCAACTATAAGATGATGAGACCTAGCCGCCAATCTAGTACTGCTCTTAAAATCATAAAGTCTAGGTACCAAAGTGCAAAGCTCGCCAAGAGAATTGCCACGAAAATAATTATAGAAAAAGACGCAAGGTAACTACGTCATGGAGGTGGGAAAGGGACTGAAGCCGAGATGCCAGGTCAAGACCAATGACATTGCAGATTCTATTTTTGCATGTTATCAAGAATCCCTAAATACATAACAGAAACATCAGAATGGTAATGTTAATTGTAAAAATAAACCTTTCTATACAGGAAACGACCGACGTTCGTTAACAGCGTTAATGTCGTTTGAAAGGTAGCGTCCTGTTTCGTCAAAATTGGTTGTTTGACTGGTGTAGCCTCTCCAGAGTGCAGGCTTCGGTGATGGTGCATGGGAGCCGTGCGCTGTCCAAACTACATAACCCCCCCAAATCTCGACCGTACCGACAGGAAAACAAGGTGTTAATTTTGGGGATGGCTTGGCTGCAGGAGTCGCCAGAAAGTTATCGGTGTCGACAGCCAACCGCCTTCGGGGCTTCACTGCGGGTTTTCTGTCTGGATTTAATTCCATGACCTTTTTCCTTGTTAGTATATGACCACAAGGCAGCGGAGATCTAAAACCAGGGTTTTCCTTCTCCTAGATGAACTGCCTTACTGAGCTGTCGAGTTCCATCTATCTGGAGCAGCTGAGGTGACAGTTATATGCCTTAGCCTAGTCTCCAGATTGAAGCTGGACTTAGCTTTCAAAGGATATTTGAGACGCGGAAGTAATTTATAGACAGTGGGAGCTTGTCCCCACTATCACCTCTGTCTATGGCATCCTTTGGAACATATATAATGTACGTATATAAACATTATATACATTACGTGTTTTAGAAGCTGTCCTAAAAATTGATTTAAAAAATTATAATATAACAAGCCACAAAAACAGTATCACAATAATTGGTAATTATATTCTAAAATAAAATCATCTCCAATGCATTCCTATTGTAAAACCATTTATAATTAATTCGTATAGTAAAATCATCTCTAATATATTCCTATCGTAAAATCATTTACAGAGCATTATATATTAAAATCATTTCCAATCCATTCTTCTAGTAAAATCACTTTAATTCAGTCCTATCGTCAAATTATACCCAATAAGTTTTTGTTAAAATCATTTATCAAAGCATTCCTTATAGTAAAATCACTTCTAGTACATCTCCATAGTCACATCGTAAATTCATTTGCAATACAATCCTATCTTAAAATCTTTTGCAATTTAATCCTATAGGAAAATCATTTCAAAGCATTCCTAATAGTAAAATTACTTCTGTTACATTCCTATAGTAACACCGTAAAATCATTTGCAATGCAGTCCTATCGTATTTCTTTCAAAGATTCCAAATTCTGGAAGCATTCATCTCATAAAATGATTTTCATTGCATTCCTAATAGTAAAACCCTTTCCAAATAATTCCTACAGTAAAACTATTATTACGGCTTCCCATACTTAATACTTTCAGCGTCTAGTATGGACGAGTTTGTCGTTGCTTGGAATCTTTCATGCAAACAAAAACAGACTATCATTATTGTTATGTCTGTGTAATGTTTAATATGTTGTAATGTAATTTTCATCTTTGATAATGGCTTATGTCACATAAGTCATTATCAAAGATGACAATTACATTACGAAAGCTTAGATTGGATTAAAAAATATGTATCAATATGGCGATTTTCTTTCGTCTTTTAATGATAATGTTATTAAACTTATCAGAATCAGACGATATGAAAAGAACTTACATAAAATAAGTAGACAAAACTTGTCTATATTATTCAATGAAAATGCATCAATATATATATATATATATATATATATATATATAGGTTTTAATAATGTCGTTTTTGACGTACTTTTCTACGTCAAAAAACGACATTCTTACGTCATTATTTTTGCACCAACCTATATATATATATATATATATATATATATATATATATATATAATAATATATCTGAATATACATATATATTTATAATTATTTATTCGAAAATTATAACATTAATATGTTATAACATATTTATATTATAATTTTCGAATAAATAATTATATATATATATATATCTTCAGATATAAGCCAACTGATTTCAAGAATGTTATACTTCGATTTATTTTGATATTTTTATAATTAATATATTAATATATTATTATATTAATATTAAAATTATAATATAAATATGTTATAACATATTAATGTTATAATTTTCGAATAAATAAATATATATATATATATATATATATATATATATATATATAAAGATTGTCCATTTTTTTCTAAATATAAACCAAAATAAATCAGTTTGGGCAAAAAATTAATGGCAAGAACAATGGAGCAGAAAAATGCAGACTAACCTCAATACAATCTGGCCAACCCTCAGGAAAAAAAACTGTCATTATGGAAAATCTCGGACACTATAAAAAGGCTTCAAATAGCTCAAGTTAAAAATACACATATATTCTTACTGAGACAAGAAGAACCACCATTGTATCCTACATGATAAACCCAATTTACACTAAAACATTTTCTAAAGCATTGATCTTGATTTCAAAAGACACAATTTCTTCAGGGCAAATTTTTTCATTAGATATAAATCAGAATAAATCAGTTTTGGCATCAAATGAATCTAAAGAGTTGATATGCCGCTATTTATCCAGTTAAACTTAAAACTTATAGTATTCTGATTAACTCCAAAACTCCAGATATGTTCAATAAATAAATAGTTTGATGTTTCTCGTAAATATTGCATTCAACTGATACTTCTGTTAACCATGTTTGCCGTAGTCTTTGAATATAGAATCCAGTGCAGTACGTAATATGTTCAATGGAACAACGCCAATACCACTAGTAGCAGCTGTTCAATAAGTCTTTAGGTCTTCGATATCAGAGGTTGACAGTGAAGATATTTTTGGACAAAAAACAAAATGGCTGCCTTTATACACGTCGGGTTGAATATTTTGAGCCTTCTAATTGGTTAACCCTTCTATCGGTGAACTATAAAATGAGTCAGCTCATTTTGGCTAGCTCACTAGTACTACAGGCTACCCCAAAATTCCAACAACTTCACTTGGCCTCTTGAAAAAATTTGGTCTCAGTAGAGGCTTATTGCAAGAGAAAAGATAAGGTTTTACCCCCTCTCTCTTTCTCTCTTTTTCTCTCCCTCTTTCTCTCTCTCTCTCTCTCTCTCTCCGCACCAGGCAGTTATGGATGATCATGCTTCTCCACAACTTCCAGCTTTTTGTTACTTAAATTCTCACTCCTCGCTGTGGCCATTATTTGGCCATCCACTTACTCAAACCCGTCAAGGAGGTTACTCGCTGTTTTCCTTTGCTCCTCTTGCTCTTAATTTTTCCCTTGTGTTAACTTCTCCAATTCTTCTTTCTCCTTAATGTGTCCGAATGTAATCCATGGCCTTCTCGACATAAAACATTAAAGAAAAAACTCCAAATTCTTAAGGCTGTTGCAATAAAAGAGAAGCAGCCAATATTAAATAAGGTATCTTTCTTCATAGGTCACCGTGTATTAGATAGTGTTTAAAATAAATAAACACATAAAAAAAAAAGAGTTTTGACCGTTTATATGACGTCACCTGGAGTGACATTAAAATGGTTCCATCAAACGTGAGAAGGCCGGAATTATTTTTTTTAAATAGTTGCTTAAATAGACATAGAATAATCCTTGATAACGAATGGAGTAACCTTCGCAAGTACTCAAGAAGAAAACAGTATAAAATAAATATGAACTTTTTGCAAATTTACCGATAATTCCTCATTCAGAAATTTGAAAAGTTAAATAAAGAAATTGATAGACAGAACTTGTTTTGCAATCAAATATTGATATTTTTTGTTATTGCTTCTAGAAGGCGTATCGCCTCACTCGCTAAAAAACTCAATTCTTTAAAGGTATTCTAAAAACAAAATTGTTACCATTCCAAAACAAATGATTCCAAAGTAAGGAAATTCCAAAACAACGCTTGAGGATGAAACTGCCATCCAGTGCTTAAGGTTTAATATTGGAATTAAACTTAAATAATGCTGTCCAGTTTCGAAACAGTATTTTCTGTGTGGCTATGGAATCACATTTTAAAAAAAAAGAAATAATTATATATATATATATATATATATATATATATATATATATATAGATAGATAGATAGATAGATAGATAGATAAAGAGAGAAAGATGGAGAAACTATGTCTTACTAATCAAATAAGGTAACATTTTTGTTTTTAGAATACCTTTAAATAATTGTGTTTTTTAGTGAGTGAGGCGATATGCCTTCTTGAAGCAATAATAAGCAATCTCAAGTGTCGTTTGCATTTTACATTAAAATTCATTGCCTTTGGGAAAGCTAAGAGACAAAATAGTGTGATAGTCGCAGCATAGTTATTTTTTTTTCTTTTTTAGTGAAGAGTTAACTCTCAGTAGAATTTTGAACGACAGCTGTAATAAAAAAAATATAGAAATAGAGCACTTTTAAAAGTAGCAACGAACCCGAAGAGGACAAAAGCGAACTCTCTGGAGAATGAAGGAGAAAATGTATACATTAACAGACCAATCAGAATAAATGTTTTCCATCATTTGTCTGTTCGTTCTTTTCTATTTATTTCTTTTCTTTTTCTTTGTCTTGTTTCTATGCTTTTCTACTTTCGCCTTTTTTTTTTTTCTTTCGGATGGAATTTTCTCACTGTTTTAACTATTCTTTCCTCCCGTTTTCTTTTTCTTGCTTCTGTGCATTCCTTCTTTATTCCTTCGTTTAATATTTTACCAAAATATGTCGTTTCTCATTTATCTTTTTATTTCTTTTTTTCCCTTTTTTCTTTTCTTGATTCTATGCTTTCCTTCTTTTTTCCTTCGTCTAATATTTTCCAAAAGTATTTCTTTTCTTCCTTTCCTTGTTATTTATTTTTCTTGCTTCTGCGTATTCCTTCTTTTTTCCTTTCGTCTAATATTTCTTTTCTCTCTCTCTCTCTCCTTTTTATTTCTTTTTTCTTTTTCCTTTTCTTGCTTCGAAACCTTCCTTCTTTTTCCTTTTGTCTAATATTTCTTTTCCCTCTCTCTATCCTTTTTATTTTCTATTTCTTTTTCTTACTTCGAGACCTTTCTTCTTTTTCCTTTCGTCTAACATTTCTTTTCTCTCTCTCATTTGTATTTCTTTTTCTTGCTTTGAAACCTTCCTTCTTTTTCCTTTCGTCTAATATTTCTTTTCTCTCTCTCTCTCCTTTTTATTTCTTTTTCCTTTTTTTGCTTCTATGCCTTTCTTCTTTTTCCTTTCGTCTAACATTTCTTTTCTCTCTCTCATTTGTATTTCTTTTTCTTGCTTTGAAACCTTCCTTCTTTTTCCTGTCGTCTAACATTTCTTTTCTCTCTCTCTCTTCTTTTTATTTATTTTTCCTTTTTTTTGCTTCTATGCCTTTCTTCTTTTTCCTTTCGTCTAATATTTCTTTTCTGTCTCTCCTTTTTATTTCTTATTTCCTTTTCTTTTTTCTATGACTTCCTTCTTTTTCCCTTCGTATAACATTTTTCCGCCATTTGTCTTTTCTTTCTTCCACTTTAATTTCTTTTTGTTTTTTACTTTTTCTTGATTCTCTGATTTTCTTCTTTTCTCTTTTTTTTTTTACCAGTATTTTCCCATCATTTGTCTGTTCTTTCTTCTCTTTTTCATTCTTCCTTTTTTTCTTTTTCTTGATATCGTGTTTTCTTTTGCGCAGTTTTTTTTTCTTCGTCTAATATTTTCCATGAATTTATCTTTTATTCCTGCTCATTGTTTTCCTTTTCCTTTTACCATTCTTTCTTTGTTACCTGTCCCTTAATTCTTCAGCCGTCTGAAAACTAATGCTGTATTTTGGGAAATGGAATGAGACTCATTTTCAAATTGGTTTAAAGTTATGTTTGTTCATTATAATCATTTATTCATTATAAACATTGACAAAAGCTCAATATGAAACGAATTCTTTTATTCTTTGTTGAAAAAAAAAATAATCTGGAATTCCGGGAGAAAAGAATTTATCACGCATTTAGTCATTTTCTGAACTCAAAATCTAATTTATTTTAGGATGAAAAAACAAAAAAAAAGATCCAAAGCAGAGGATTTGGGCCTAAATTATTTTAAGAAACGTTCGGTCGTGCCCTTAAAATCGGAGAACTGAGGGAATGTCGCCATCAAGAATCAATGAGAGCATTACTCACAAAATAACGCTATAATATGTAAATTATAAAAGCAATGTTAAGGATTTATTATAGAAATACATTAAAATCAGAATGAAAGGTATTGTCAGTGGTCAGGAATAAATGAAACAATTACTAACAGAATAAAACTATAATATGTACAATGAAAAACACGTTCGTAAAGTTTTTTCGAGAAAAACGAAACAAATAATTTCCGATATGAATACTATATATATATATATATATATATATATATATATATATATATATATATATATATATATATATATATATTCATATCGGAAATATATTAATATTATAGAATACTATATATATATATATTATAGAATACTATATATATATATATATATATATATATATATATATAGTATTCATATCGGAAATTATATTAATATTATAGAATACTATATATATATATATATATATATATATATATATATATATATATATATATATATATATATATATATATATATATATATATATCGGAAATTATATTAATATTATAGAATACTATATATATATATATTATAGAATACTATATATATATATATATATATATATATATATATAGTATTCATATCGGAAATTATACCAACTGTTTAAATATATATATATATATAATTATAGATAACCAGACTCGTTTTGAAAAACCCTCGAATTTTTGATTTGCTAATCAAATCAATCTCGAGGGAAAAAAGGTTTTAAAAAAAAGAAAGAGCTACAAACATGAACTTCTGCCGACAAAAAATCGCACAGATGCAGGTCTGAAGCCCAAAAAAAAAACCCGATACGAGTAAACAACTAACAAAAAGCGCTCAATACAACCGTAGAGCAGACCTAGATACACCTAGTGAGCCAGACAAACCTACCTAGATTTCACCTAAACGGATCGTCAGGGAAAGTAAGCCTTACTTTTCCTGACGATCCGTTTAGGTGAAACCAGGTAGGTTTGTCTAACTCACTAAATATATATATATATATATATATATATATATATATATATATATATATATATTATACCATCTGTCCCAATATATATGAAATATGTCTTTTCCTTAACGCTTGAGTTTGGCAGTTGTCCACACGGCACCTATTTTGGAAGCTTATGCTCATCCATTCTCACGACCTGATCTTTACTAGAATAGTTTCAATGCCTGTGATGTTGTTACATTTCTTCAGTATTGCACCATTCTTGACCCTGTCATCCCGTTTCACACACACACACACACACACACACACACACACACACACACACACACACACACACATATATATATATATATATATATATATATATATATATATATATATATATAAAAGTGAACATTGAAGTCAACACTTAGAGGCGAACGTCAGGCCACCTTTATATATATATATATATACAGGGTCTCCCCCTAAATTTGACATCATTTTAAAAGCAATTATCTTGAAAACTACTAAGAAGTCTAGCTCAATGAAATTGAACAGTTTATGTGTTGAACATCATAAGTTTATTATGAGACCGATTTGATAAGTGTTCCATATGTGTACCGCCTGTGACACGGCACACGTCAAGTCGGTCGTTAAGCTCTTGCCAAACACGCTGTAGCATATCTGCGGTAACATTATCCAGGACGGAAGTGATTACCTGCTTACTTCATCAATACTAGCAGGAAGAGGGGTGGGGGACATAGACCACTCCCTTCACATATTCCCATAAAGAGTAATCACGCGGCGACCATTTCATCGGAAAACTGTCTTCATCTCCACCACACCCGATCCATCTCTCTGGCAGATTCTCATTGAGATAAGCACGTACTCTCCTCTTCCATTAAATATAAAATCTTGATCTGTTTCTATACATTCTGCGAAAATTTGGGGTTATTTCAACAAGAACTGCCCAAATTATTGGCCTGCGAAATGATGTCAAATTTTGAGGGACACCATGTATATAGATATACATAATTAGTGCGACGGGTAAATTGCCACCATTTTACATTTTTAATTCCGCGCATGCGCTTTGTTTGTTTTCGATTATGTCGACAGCACAGTATAGTAGGGTCAGTTGGGCACCGTCTTTGAGGAAAAGAGCACCATCACGCAATACACGACGCCAGAAATTTGGAAACAACAGCCTGTTCTGCTTGACATTCGATCAGGAAGCTACAATACAAGCACTTCAGAGTGTTTGGGTAACAATCTGATGACAGTGCAGAGGATTCGGAAAGAGTTGGATGAGTCTAATGATGATTACAAAGGTGTTTGGAGAGATCACTAGAGATGGCAACTTTATGCCTCCATTCATTTCCCCACAAGGCAGCAGACTCAACACGGAAGCCTACATCAAGTGCTTGGAAGAAGTAATGCTGCCGTGGGTCAAGAGGGTGGCTGCTGGAAGACTCTCTATCTGGCAATAGGAATCTACACCATTCTACACAAGCAGAAGAAGCCAGACATGGCTGTCAGATGATATCTGAGGTCACATCACCCCTTACATCTGGCCACCTAACACCCCAGATGGCAACTCCATTAATTATTATGTCTGGAGGGCAGTTGAGGGAGAGACCAACAAAACTTCTTGTAACACCAAGGATGAACTGAAGGCAAGGATTATGGCAGCATTCACCAACTTAAACAAGGATACCGTTCAGAAGAGATGCAGGAGATTCCGAAGTCGTCTGGAGGCCGTGGTTGAAGCCAATGGCGATTTTATTGAATAAATTTACTCTTTGGTATTTGAAGATATTTTTTGTGTAATTTTGGTAAATATATCTGTTAAAATCAGATGTCAGTGTTGTTTTCATTTTGGCGTAATTTTGACGACGATTTATCCCTCGCACTGTGTTCAAGTTTCGTTAAAATGACTAAGAAGGAACTGCGGTTAAGTTTTTTTTTTTTTTTTATATATATATATATATATATATATATATATATATATATATATATGTACTAGCAGCATGGCCCGGCGTTGCCCGTGCTTGATCCAAAAATCGTACGACTCATACAGCAATCGCTATCACTTGACTTAAAATATTTTTGCCCTTCCTTGCCTTTAAAGGAGTGCCCTTTGCCGTGCTGATGTTGCTACATGCCTTACTTCTTGCCTATCTCACACTGCGAATTTTTTCTAAGCTCTATACTAAACATTAAATCTGTTACGAAAAAAGAACTAAAAAAATGAACACAAAACAATCAGCTTTAAAAAAAGAACTCGTAACTGGAAAAACCGAATGAAAAAAAGAATGTTAACAACAAATACTTTTTCATACCCAAACCCAGTTCTGCGGAATCAGAATCAATGTTGAATTTAAGCAAGCGAATGAGCCAATTGGAGTAAAGTGCCATGCAGATTTAAATTTTTCCCACTTGTGACGAATGCAGCTATCGATTTTGTTTGCATGCTAGCATGCTAGTTAACATTCGTGTCAGTCAGCTGTTGGCTCTCACGGTGGCCAGTAGAAAATGGCCGCAAACTACATGAAAACTACCGTAGAAGCATGAAAAAATCGATTATTTCCACTATCGATGGGAGTTGGGAAATGCAAAGTCGGTCATGGCGTTTGCTGCTAACTTGGAGCATGTGCATGTAAATTTTGGTGCAAATCCGTCGAAAATTGCAGCCGTGCATCCGTTACACACACACACACACACATATATATATATACACACACACACACACCTTATATATATATATATATATATATATATATATATATATATATATATATATATATATATAAAAAATAATATATATATATTTATATATATATAAAATAGTATATATATATATATATATATATATATATAATATATATATATATATATATATATATATATATATATATATATATATATATATATAGATAGATAGATAGATAGATAGATAGATAAATAAATAGACAGACAGAAACGAAAAGAATGAAATGTAAATAAACCATAGATAAATAGCTAGCTAGCTAGATAGATAGATTCAAAGACAGAAACGGAAATGTAAATAAAACGATAGATAGATAGATAGATAGATAGATAGATAGATAGATGGCAGTATTTTAGACTTGACATCTACGTAGGTAAATAGGCAACTCTTCAATAACCCGGTGTTTAATTAGTCGCATACGCCTATATATTATTGCCCATTGACATAAATCATCTTGCTTGAACAAGGGTAGCAACACGCCTACAGTTGAAGCGAACTTCCTGGCAGATAGATTGACATGAAAAATAAAGGGGGTGGCGCCTACGAAGTGAGATTTGCATGCGAATCGTATCAAAATATGATATAATCTGCTGGCTATGTAAGCAGGCGAACAGACAACGTCTGTTTCTGTTATCAATCCGGGAGAAACATCCAGTAGCCATTGTTTTGGGTATGTAAGTACAAAAGAGTTCAACACTATTTCTCCGCCAGATGTCTCTGCTTATTAACTTGATTCGGGCCTTTTTTTTTTCTTTTTTTTTTTTCTTCTTCGTTTTGTTCTTTTGGTGTCGTTTATGTTGTTGTATAGATTACTTATTTATCTGATCATTATTTTCATTCTCTATTTTTCCTGAGCTGGGAAGCTGGGGGAGGGTTTCTTTCTTTTCTAACGTATTGTACACCTCTCAAAGGACAAACCGTAACGTTGTGTTAATAGCATCAAAGACGGGAAGAACGTGTTCAGGTATCCGAACAACAATTTGGAATCCTTACAATGATTTACAAGGCCCAAGAGCCGCTCGAGGTAGAGGGTTACAGAGTAAGATGCACAACCCCCACTAAGACGCAAGAGGCCACCGGAAGAAGTCAAAGCATTTAGAAGGAACCGGAAACCCAATCCCAAAGAGAAAACAAGGGATAAATCTCTACACTAGGGAGGAGTGTGAATGTTACTGATTTTTATTCGGTTATTGAAAATATATTAACAGTCAACAGAAACCTGATTGAATCAAAGATTTTTTATAAAAAATAGGGGGGGTTCTAAATAAATGCGGTTTTAATTTCTTTTCATGTAGATTGCAGTATATGCGTCAACGGGTTAATACTATCAGAGACACGGAGAAGTTATGTTCAAGTGAATGTCAAATGAAACGCTAATTTAAAAAGAAAGATCAAATTGGAAATGAACAGTTACCAATTTTTTTTTTAAATTTCTAAAGCTGCATACTCAGTTTAGTTTTCTTGGCTAGATGTAATCGTCCATGTTTAGAATATTGATGCCACATATGGTACGGTGCCTCTGCTAATTTATCGTGAGCTCTTTGATAAAACCCAAAGAAGAATCAGCAATATTATCGGTTCTGATCTGGTGGCTCGGTTTCAGTCATTTTCCCACTGCCATAATGTTGCCTCACTCTGCCTATAATGAATCCATTGCTAGGTCAGCTGCTAAAAATGTTGGTTCACTTTGTCATGTAAGACAATTTTTCTCTCCAGAATCTATCTTACATATCTAAGTCTACCATCCGTCCATGATTAGAATAATTCCGCCACAGATGGTACGATGCCTCTGCTATTTACCGTAAGCACCTTGATAAAATCCAAAGAAGAATCAGCAATATTATCGGTCCTGGTCTGGTGGCTCGGTTTCAGTCATTTTCTCACTGCTGTAAGGTGCCAGGACTTTTCTCTAAATACTTTCATGGTAATTTTTTTTTGGGGGGGCTATATATATAGTTGGGGGGGCTTATATATAGTTTGGGGGGTCTTATATATAGTTTGGGGGGCTTATATATAGATTTTGGGGTGTCTTATATATAGTTTTTATGGCGGTGGGTCTTATATATAGTTTTTTTTTTGGTGGGGGGTCTTATATATAGTTTTTTTTGGGGGTGTCTTATATATAGTTTTTTTTTGGGGGGGGTCTTATATATAGTTTTTTGGTGGGGTCTTATATATAGTTTTTTTTTGGGGGGTCTTATATATAGTTTTGTTTCACATTTGTAAATACTCATTATGGTTTCGATTTTTAAAAATTGTTATTTTATTCCCCTCCCCACACAGACAATGAATTGTACATATGGAGACTAGTTAGAAATTTCATAGAGACAAAGAGGTATTACGGTGAATGTAGTAAACAAAGTAAGTTTGGTTTGGTTTGGTTTACGCTCAATTTTCGCTTGTGGAACTCTCTTCCGGCTTTTTGCTTTCCTGTCAAATTTGATCTTCAAAAATTTAAATGCAATATCAATGGTTATCTTCTGTCGTAATAATATTTTCTCAACATTTTACAGTCGAAATGGCTGGATGTAACCGTAAGTTCTATGCTGACAGGTTTTTGCATCACACTTTTCGCCTGTGGAACTTTCTCTTCCAGCTTCTGGCTTTCCTGTCAACTTTGATCTTCAAAAATTTAAATGTAATGTTAATCGTTATCTTCTGTCTTCCTGATTACTCTTCTATTGTTCTCGCTCAATTTTCCCTTGTGGACCTCTCTTCCGGCTTCTTGCTTTCCAGTCAACTTTGATCTTCAAAAAATTTAAATGTAATGTTAATCGTTATCTCCTGTCTTCCTGATTACTCTTCTATTGTTCTCGCTCAATTTTTCCTTGTGGAACTCTCTTCCGGCTTCTTGCTTTCCAGTCAACTTTGATCTTCAAAATTTAAATGTAATGTTAATCGTTATCTCCTGTCTTCCTGATTACTCTTCTATTGTTCTCGCTCAATTTTCCTTGTGGAACTCTCTTCCGGCTTCTTGCTTTCCAGTCAACTTTGATCTTCAAAAAATTTAAATGTAATGTCAATCGTTATCTTCTGTCTTCCTGATTACTCTTCTATTGTTCTCGCTCAATTTTCCCTTGTGGAACTCTCTTCCGGCTTCTTGCTTTCCAGTCAACTTTGATCTTTCAAAAATTTAAATGTAATGTTAATCGTTATCTCCTGTCTTCCTGATTACTCTTCCATTGTTTCTCGCTCAATTTTTCACTTGTGGAACTCTCTTCCGGCTTCTTGCTTTCCAGTCAACTTTGATCTTCAAAAATTTAAATTAAATGTTAATCGTTATCTCCTGTCTTCCTGATTACTCTTCTATTGTTCTCGCTCAATTTTCTTGTGGAACTCTTTCCGGCTTCTTGCTTTCCAGGAACTTTGATCTTCAAAATTTAAATGTAATGTTAATCTTCTGTCTTCCTGATTACTCTTCTATTGTTCTCGCTCCAGCTTCTTGCTTTCCAGTCAACTTTGATCTTCAAAAATTTAAATGTAATGTTAATCGTTATCTCCTGTCTTCCTGATTACTCTTCCATTGTTCTCGCTCAATTTTCACTTGTGGAACTCTCTTCCGGCTTCTTGCTTTCCAGTCAACTTTGATCTTCAAAATTTAAATGTAATGTTAATCGTTATCTCCTGTCTTCCTGATTACTCTTCTATTGTTCTCGCTCAATTTTCCTTGTGGAACTCTCTTCCGGCTTCTTGCTTTCCAGTCAACTTTGATCTTCAAAAATTTAAATGTAATGTTAATCGTTATCTTCTGTCTTCCTGATTACTCTTCTATTGTTCTCACTCAATTTTCACTTGTGGAACTCTCTTCCGTCTTCTTGCTTTCCAGTCAACTTTGACCTTCAAAAATTTAAATGTCATGTTAATCGTTATCTTCTGTCTTCCTGGTGACTCTTCTATTGTTCTCGCTCAATTTTTCCTTGTGGAACTCTCTTCCGGCTTCTTGCTTTCCAGTCAACTTTGATCTTCAAAAATTTAAATGTAATGTTAATCGTTATCTTCTGTCTTCCTGATTACTCTTCTATTGTTCTCGCTCAATTTTCCCTTGTGGAACTCTCTTCCGGCTTCTTGCTTTCCAGTCAACTTTGATCTTCAAAAATTTAAATGTAATGTTAATCGTTATCTCCTGTCTTCCTGATTACTCTTCTATTGTTCTCGCTCAATTTTCCCTTGTGGAACTCTCTTCCGGCTTCTTGCTTTCCAGTCAACTTTGATCTTCAAAAATTTAAATGTAATGTTAATCGTTATCTTCTGTCTTCCTGATTACTCTTCTATTGTTCTCGCTCAATTTTCCCTTGTGGAACTCTCTTCCGGCTTCTTGCTTTCCAGTCAACTTTGATCTTCAAAAATTTAAATGTAATGTTAATCGTTATCTTCTGTCTTCCTGATTACTCTTCTATTGTTCTCGCTCAATTTTCGCTTGTGGAACTCTCTTCCGGCTTCTTGCTTTCCAGTCAACTTTGATCTTCAAAAATTTAAATGTAATGTTAATCGTTATCTCCTGTCTTCCTGATTACTCTTCCATTGTTCTCGCTCAATTTTCACTTGTGGAACTCTCTTCCGGCTTCTTGCTTTCCAGTCAACTTTGATCTTCAAAAATTTAAATGTAATGTTAATCGTTATCTCCTGTCTTCCTGATTACTCTTCTATTGTTCTCGCTCAATTTTTCCCTTGTGGAACTCTCTTCCGGCTTCTTGCTTTCCAGTCAACTTTGATCTTCAAAAATTTAAATGTAATGTTAATCGTTATCTTCTGTCTTCCTGATTACTCTTCTATTGTTCTCGCTCAATTTTCCTTGTGGAACTCTCTTCCGGCTTCTTGCTTTCCAGTCAACTTTGATCTTCAAAATTTAAATGTAATGTTAATCGTTATCTCCTGTCTTCCTGATTACTCTTCCATTGTTCTCGCTCAATTTTCACTTGTGGAACTCTCTTCCGGCTTCTTGCTTTCCAGTCAACTTTGATCTTCAAAAATTTAAATGTAATGTTAATCGTTATCTCCTGTCTTCCTGATTACTCTTCTATTGTTCTCGCTCAATTTTCCCTTGTGGAACTCTCTTCCGGCTTCTTGCTTTCCAGTCAACTTTGATCTTCAAAAATTTAAATGTAATGTTAATCGTTATCTCCTGTCTTCCTGATTACTCTTCTATTGTTCTCGCTCAATTTTCACTTGTGGAACTCTCTTCCGGCTTCTTGCTTTCCAGTCAACTTTGATCTTCAAAAATTTAAATGTAATGTTAATCGTTATCTCCTGTCTTCCTGATTACTCTTCTATTGTTCTCGCTCAATTTTCCCTTGTGGAACTCTCTTCCGGCTTCTTGCTTTCCAGTCAACTTTGATCTTCAAAAATTTAAATGTAATGTTAATCGTTATCTCCTGTCTTCCTGATTACTCTTCTATTGTTCTCACTCAATTTTCCCTTGTGGAACTCTCTTCCGGCTTCTTGCTTTCCAGTCAACTTTGATCTTCAAAAATTTAAATGTAATGTTAATCGTTATCTCCTGTCTTCCTGATTACTCTTCTATTGTTCTCGCTCAATTTTCCTTGTGGAACTCTCTTCCGGCTTCTTGCTTTCCAGTCAACTTTGATCTTCAAAAAATTTAAATGTAATGTTAATCGTTATCTCCTGTCTTCCTGATTACTCTTCTATTGTTCTCGCTCAATTTTCCCTTTGATCTTCAAAAATTTAAATGGTTAATCGTTATCTCTCTTCCTGATTACTCTTCTATTGTTCTCGCTCAATTTTCTTGAACTCTCTTCCGGCTTCTTGCTTTCCAGTCAACTTTGATCTTCAAAAATTTTTAAATGTAATGTTAATCGTTATCTCCTGTCTTCCTGATTACTCTTCTATTGTTCTCGCTCAATTTTCCCTTGTGGAACTCTCTTCCGGCTTCTTGCTTTCCAGTCAACTTTGATCTTCAAAAATTTAAATGTAATGTTAATCGTTATCTCCTGTCTTCCTGATTACTCTTCTATTGTTCTCGCTCAATTTTCCCTTGTGGAACTCTCTTCCGGCTTCTTGCTTTCCAGTCAACTTTGATCTTCAAAAATTTAAATGTAATGTTAATCGTTATCTCCTGTCTTCCTGATTACTCTTCTATTGTTCTCGCTCAATTTTTGCTTGTGGAACTCTCTTCCGGCTTCTTGCTTTCCAGTCAACTTTGATCTTCAAAAATTTAAATGTAATGTCAATCATTATCTCCTGTCTTCCTGATTACTCTTCTATTATTCTTCGCTCAACTCTCTTTTTTGCCTTCAACTTTGGAACTCTCTTCCGGTTTCTTGCTTTCCAGTCAACTTTGATCTTCAAAAATTTAAATGTAATGTTAATCGTTATCTCCTGTCTTCCTGATTACTCTTCTATTGTTCTCGCTCAATTTTCACTTGTGGAACTCTCTTCCGGCTTCTTGCTTTCCAGTCAACTTTGATCTTCAAAAATTTAAATGTAATGTTAATCGTTATCTCCTGTCTTCCTGATTACTCTTCTATTGTTCTCGCTCAATTTTCACTTGTGGAACTCTCTTCCGGCTTCTTGCTTTCCAGTCAACTTTGATCTTCAAAAAAATTTAAATGTAATGTTAATCGTTATCTTCTGTCTTCCTGATTACTCTTCTATTGTTCTAACTCAATTTTCCTTGTGGAACTCTCTTCCGGCTTCTTGCTTTCCAGTCAACTTTGATCTTCAAAAATTTAAATGTAATGTTAATCGTTATCTCCTGTCTTCCTGATTACTCTTCTATTGTTCTCGCTCAATTTTCACTTGTGGAACTCTCTTCCGGCTTCTTGCTTTCCAGTCAACTTTGATCTTCAAAATTTAAATGTAATGTTAATCGTTATCTCCTGTCTTCCTGATTACTCTTCTATTGTTCTCGCTCAATTTTCACTTGTGGAACTCTCTTCCGGCTTCTTGCTTTCCAGTCAACTTTGATCTTCAAAAATTTAAATGTAATGTTAATCGTTATCTCCTGTCTTCCTGATTACTCTTCTATTGTTCTCGCTCAATTTTCCCTTGTGGAACTCTCTTCCGGCTTCTTGCTTTCCAGTCAACTTTGATCTTCAAAAATTTAAATGTAATGTTAATCGTTATCTACTGTCTTCCTGATTACTCTTCTATTGTTCTCGCTCAATTTTCGCTTGTGGAACTCTCTTCCGGCTTCTTGCTTTCCAGTCAACTTTGATCTTCAAACTTTAAATGTAATGTTAATCGTTATCTTCTGTCTTCCTGATTACTCTTCTATTGTTCTCGCTCAATTTTCACTTGTGGAACTCTCTCCCGGCTTCTTGCTTTCCAGTCAACTTTGATCTTCAAAATTTAAATGTAATGTTAATCGTTATCTCCTGTCTTCCTGATTACTCTTCTATTGTTCTCGCTCAATTTTCCTTGTGGAACTCTCTTCCGGCTTCTTGCTTTCCAGTCAACTTTGATCTTCAAAAATTTAAATGTAATGTTAATCGTTATCTTCTGTCTTCCTGATTACTCTTCTATTGTTCTCGCTCAATTTTCCCTTGTGGAACTCTCTTCCGGCTTCTTGCTTTCCAGTCAACTTTGATCTTCAAAATTTAAATGTAATGTTAATCGTTATCTCCTGTCTTCCTGATTACTCTTCTATTGTTCTCGCTCAATTTTCCTTGTGGAACTCTCTTCCGGCTTCTTGCTTTCCAGTCAACTTTGATCTTCAAAAATTTAAATGTAATGTTAATCGTTATCTCCTGTCTTCCTGATTACTCTTCTATTGTTCTCGCTCAATTTTCCTTGTGGAACTCTCTTCCGGCTTCTTGCTTTCCAGTCAACTTTGATCTTCAAAAATTTAAATGTAATGTTAATCGTTATCTCCTGTCTTCCTGATTACTCTTCTATTGTTCTCGCTCAATTTTCACTTGTGGAACTCTCTTCCGGCTTCTTGCTTTCCAGTCAACTTTGATCTTCAAAAATTTAAATGTAATGTTAATCGTTATCTCCTGTCTTCCTGATTACTCTTCTATTGTTCTCGCTCAATTTTCCTTGTGGAACTCTCTTCCGGCTTCTTGCTTTCCAGTCAACTTTGATCTTCAAAATTTAAATGTAATGTTAATCGTTATCTCCTGTCTTCCTGATTACTCTTCTATTGTTCTCGCTCAATTTTCCTTGTGGAACTCTCTTCCGGCTTCTTGCTTTCCAGTCAACTTTGATCTTCAAAAATTTAAATGTAATGTTAATCGTTATCTCCTGTCTTCCTGATTACTCTTCTATTGTTCTCGCTCAATTTTCACTTGTGGAACTCTCTTCCGGCTTCTTGCTTTCCAGTCAACTTTGATCTTCAAAAATTTAAATGTAATGTTAATCGTTATCTCCTGTCTTCCTGATTACTCTTCTATTGTTCTCGCTCAATTTTCGCTTGTGGAACTCTCTTCCGGCTTCTTGCTTTCCAGTCAACTTTGATCTTCAAAAATTTAAATGTAATGTTAATCGTTATCTACTGTCTTCCTGATTACTCTTCTATTGTTCTCGCTCAATTTTCGCTTTTGGAACTCTCTCCCGGCTTCTTGCTTTCCAGTCAACTTTGATCTTCAAAAATTTAAATGTAATGTTAATCGTTATCTCCTGTCTTCCTGATTACTCTTCTATTGTTCTCGCTCAATTTTCCCTTGTGGAACTCTCTTCCGGCTTCTTGCTTTCCAGTCAACTTTGATCTTCAAAAATTTAAATGTAATGTTAATCGTTATCTCCTGTCTTCCTGATTACTCTTCTATTGTTCTCGCTCAATTTTCCCTTGTGGAACTCTCTTCCGGCTTCTTGCTTTCCAGTCAACTTTGATCTTCAAAAATTTAAATGTAATGTTAATCGTTATCTCCTGTCTTCCTGATTACTCTTCTATTGTTCTCGCTCAATTTTCCTTGTGGAACTCTCTTCCGGCTTCTTGCTTTCCAGTCAACTTTGATCTTCAAAAATTTAAATGTAATGTTAATCGTTATCTCCTGTCTTCCTGATTACTCTTCTATTGTTCTCGCTCAATTTTCCTTGTGGAACTCTCTTCCGGCTTCTTGCTTTCCAGTCAACTTTGATCTTCAAAAATTTAAATGTAATGTTAATCGTTATCTCCTGTCTTCCCTTGATTGTTCTTCTATTGCTTTCTCTTTGATCTTCAAAAATTTTTTAATCGTTATCTCCTTCTTGGAACTCTTCTTCCTCAATTTTTCTTGTGGAACTCTCTTCCGGCTTTTCTTTCAGTCAACTTTGATCTTCAAAAATTTAAATGTAATGTTAATGTTAATCTTCCTGATTATCTTCTATTGTTTTCTCAATTTTACTCTTCTATTGCTTTCTCAACTCAATGTAATTTTCGTTATCTTGTCTTCCTGGAATTGTTCTCTCTTCCTCAATTTTCTTTGGAACTCTTTTCCAGCTTCTTCAGTCAACTTTGATCTTCAAAAATTTAAATGTAATGTTAATCGTTATCTCCTGTCTTCCTGATTACTCTTCTATTGTTCTCGCTCAATTTTCGCTTGTGGAACTCTCTTCCGGCTTCTTGCTTTCCAGTCAACTTTGATCTTCAAAAATTTAAATGTAATGTTAATCGTTATCTCCTGTCTTCCTGATTACTCTTCTATTGTTCTCGCTCAATTTTCGCTTGTGGAACTCTCTTCCGGCTTCTTGCTTTCCAGTCAACTTTGATCTTCAAAAATTTAAATGTAATGTTAATCGTTATCTCCTGTCTTCCTGATTACTCTTCTATTGTTCTCACTCAATTTTCATTTGTGGAACTCTCTTCCAGCTTCTTGCTTTCCAGTCAACTTTGATCTTCAAAAATTTAAATGTAATGTTAATCGTTATCTCCTGTCTTCCTGATTACTCTTCTATTGTTCTCGCTCAATTTTTCTTCTATTGTTCTCGCTCAATTTTCGCTTGTGGAACTCTCTTCCGGCTTCTTGCTTTCCAGTCAACTTTGATCTTCAAAAATTTAAATGTAATGTTAATCGTTATCTCTTCTGTCTTCCTGATTACTCTTCTATTGTTCTAATGCTCAATTTTCTGATTACTCTTCTTGTGGAACTTCTCTCTTCCGGCTTCTTGCTTTCCAGTCAACTTTGATCTTCAAAAATTTAAATGTAATGTTAATCGTTATCTCCTGTCTTCCTGATTACTCTTCTATTGTTCTCGCTCAATTTTCCCTTGTGGAACTCTCTTCCGGCTTCTTGCTTTCCAGTCAACTTTGATCTTCAAAAATTTAAATGTAATGTTAATCGTTATCTCCTGTCTTCCTGATTACTCTTCTATTGTTCTCGCTCAATTTTCCTTGTGGAACTCTCTTCCGGCTTCTTGCTTTCCAGTCAACTTTGATCTTCAAAAATTTAAATGTAATGTTAATCGTTATCTCCTGTCTTCCTGATTACTCTTCTATTGTTCTCGCTCAATTTTCCCTTGTGGAACTCTCTTCCGGCTTCTTGCTTTCCAGTCAACTTTGATCTTCAAAAATTTAAATGTAATGTTAATCGTTATCTCCTGTCTTCCTGATTACTCTTCTTTTGTTCTCGCTCAATTTTTGCTTGTGGAACTCTCTTCCGGCTTCTTGCTTTCCAGTCAACTTTGATCTTCAAAAATTTAAATGTAATGTTAATCGTTATCTCCTGTCTTCCTGATTACTCTTCTATTGTTCTCGCTCAATTTTCCCTTGTGGAACTCTCTTCCGGCTTCTTGCTTTCCAGTCAACTTTGATCTTCAAAAATTTAAATGTAATGTTAATCGTTATCTGTCTTCCTGATTACTCTTCTATTGTTCTCGCTCAATTTTCCCTTGTGGAACTCTCTTCCGGCTTCTTGCTTTCCAGTCAACTTTGATCTTCAAAATTTAAATGTAATGTTAATCGTTATCTCCTGTCTTCCTGATTACTCTTCTATTGTTCTCGCTCAATTTTCCCTTGTGGAACTCTCTTCCGGCTTCTTGCTTTCCAGTCAACTTTGATCTTCAAAAATTTAAATGTAATGTTAATCGTTATCTCCTGTCTTCCTGATTACTCTTCTATTGTTCTCGCTCAATTTTCACTTGTGGAACTCTCTTCCGGCTTCTTGCTTTCCAGTCAACTTTGATCTTCAAAAATTTAAATGTAATGTTAATCGTTATCTCCTGTCTTCCTGATTACTCTTCTATTGTTCTCGCTCAATTTTCACTTGTGGAACTCTCTTCCGGCTTCTTGCTTTCCAGTCAACTTTGATCTTCAAAAAAAATTTAAATGTAATGTTAATCGTTATCTTCTGTCTTCCTGATTACTCTTCTATTATCAATTTTCTCGCTCAGTCAACTTTTTTCAAAAATTTTGTTAATCGTTATCTCTGTCTTCCTGATTCTTTCTATTTTCTCAGTCAACTTTGATCTTCAAAAATCTTCAAAAATGTAATGTTAATCGTTATCTCCTGTCTTCCTGATTACTCTTCTATTGTTCTCGCTCAATTTTCACTTGTGGAACTCTCTTCCGGCTTCTTGCTTTCCAGTCAACTTTGATCTTCAAAAATTTAAATGTAATGTTAATCGTTATCTCCTGTCTTCCTGATTACTCTTCTATTGTTCTCGCTCAATTTTCCTTGTGGAACTCTCTTCCGGCTTCTTGCTTTCCAGTCAACTTTGATCTTCAAAAATTTAAATGTAATGTTAATCGTTATCTCCTGTCTTCCTGATTACTCTTCTATTGTTCTCGCTCAATTTTTCACTTGTGGAACTCTCTTCCGGCTTCTTGCTTTCCAGTCAACTTTGATCTTCAAAAATTTAAATGTAATGTTAATCGTTATCTCCTGTCTTCCTGATTACTCTTCTATTGTTCTCGCTCAATTTTCACTTGTGGAACTCTCTTCCGGCTTCTTGCTTTCCAGTCAACTTTGATCTTCAAAAATTTAAATGTAATGTTAATCGTTATCTCCTGTCTTCCTGATTACTCTTCTATTGTTCTCGCTCAATTTTCCTTGTGGAACTCTCTTCCGGCTTCTTGCTTTCCAGTCAACTTTGATCTTCAAAAAAATTTAAATGTAATGTTAATCGTTATCTCCTGTCTTCCTGATTACTCTTCTATTGTTCTCCTCAATTTCACTTGTGGAACTCTCTTCCGGCTTCTTGCTTTCCAGTCAACTTTGATCTTCAAAAATTTAAATGTAATGTTAATCGTTATCTGTCTTCCTGATTACTCTTCTATTGTTCTCGCTCAATTTTCCTTTGGAACTCTCTTCTTATTGCTTTCCAGTCTTTGATCTTCAAAATTTAAAAAATTTAAATCAATGTTTTCGTTATCTCTGTCTTCCTGGAACTCTTCTATTGTTCTCAATTTTCAAAATTTGTGGAACTCTCTTCCGGCTTCTTGCTTTCCAGTCAACTTTGATCTTCAAAAATTTAAATGTAATGTTAATCGTTATCTTCTGTCTTCCTGATTACTCTTCTATTGTTCTCCTCAATTTTCACTTGTGGAACTCTCTTCCGGCTTCTTGCTTTCCAGTCAACTTTGATCTTCAAAAATTTAAATGTAATGTTAATCGTTATCTCCTGTCTTCCTGATTACTCTTCTATTGTTCTCGCTCAATTTTCACTTGTGGAACTCTCTTCCGGCTTCTTGCTTTCCAGTCAACTTTGATCTTCAAAAATTTAAATGTAATGTCAATCGTTATCTTCTGTCTTCCTGATTACTCTTCTATTGTTCTCGCTCAATTTTCACTTGTGGAACTCTCTTCCGGCTTCTTGCTTTCCAGTCAACTTTGATCTTCAAAAATTTAAATGTAATGTTAATCGTTATCTACTGTCTTCCTGATTACTCTTCTATTGTTCTCGCTCAATTTTTTCTTGTGGAACTCTCTTCTATTCTTCTTTCCAGTCAATTTTGATCTTCAAAAATTTAAATGTAATGTTAATCGTTATCTTCTGTCTTCCTGATTACTCTTCTATTGGCTTCTTTGGAACTCTCTTCCGGCTTCTTGCTTTCCAGTCAACTTTGATCTTCAAAAATTTAAATGTAATGTTAATCGTTATCTCCTGTCTTCCTGATTACTCTTCTATTGTTCTCACTCAATTTTCACTTGTGGAACTCTCTTCCGGCTTCTTGCTTTCCAGTCAACTTTGATCTTCAAAAATTTAAATGTAATGTTAATCGTTATCTCCTGTCTTCCTGATTACTCTTCTATTGTTCTCACTCAATTTTCACTTGTGGAACTCTCTTCCGGCTTCTTGCTTTCCAGTCAACTTTGATCTTCAAAAATTTAAATGTAATGTTAATCGTTATCTTCTGTCTTCCTGATTACTCTTCTATTGTTCTCACTCAATTTTCCCTTGTGGAACTCTCTTCCGGCTTCTTGCTTTCCAGTCAAATTTGATCTTCAAAAATTTAAATGTAATGTAATGTTAATCGTTATCTTCTGTCTTCCTGATTACTCTTCTATTGTTCTCGCTCAATTTTCACTTGTGGAACTCTCTTCCGGCTTCTTGCTTTCCAGTCAACTTTGATCTTCAAAAATTTAAATGTAATGTTAATCGTTATCTTCTGTCTTCCTGATTACTCTTCTATTGTTCTCGCTCAATTTTCACTTGTGGAACTCTCTTCCGGCTTCTTGCTTTCCAGTCAACTTTGATCTTCAAAAATTTAAATGTAATGTTAATCGTTATCTTCTGTCTTCCTGATTACTCTTCTATTGTTCTCTCAATTTTATTGTTCTTCCGGCTTCTTGCTTTCCAGTCAACTTTGATCTTCAAAAATTTAAATCAATTTTCTGATTACTCTTCTATTGTTCTCGCTCAAACTTCTCTCTTCCGGCTTCTTGCTTTCCAGTCAACTTTGATCTTCAAAAATTTAAATGTAATGTTAATCGTTATCTTCTGTCTTCCTGATTACTCTTCTATTGTTCTCACTCAATTTTCCTTGTGGAACTCTCTTCCGGCTTCTTGCTTTCCAGTCAACTTTGATCTTCAAAATTTAAATGTAATGTTAATCGTTATCTTCTGTCTTCCTGATTACTCTTCTATTGTTCTCACTCAATTTTCATTTGTGGAACTCTCTTCCAGCTTCTTGCTTTCCAGTCAACTTTGATCTTCAAAAATTTAAATGTAATGTTAATCGTTATCGTTATCTTCTGTCTTCCTGATTACTCTTCTATTGTTCTCACTCAATTTTCATTTGTGGAACTCTCTTCCAGCTTCTTGCTTTCCAGTCAACTTTGATCTTCAAAAATTTAAATGTAATGTTAATCGTTATCTTCTGTCTTCCTGATTACTCTTCTATTGTTCTCACTCAATTTTCACTTGTGGAACTCTCTTCCGGCTTCTTGCTTTCCAGTCAACTTTGATCTTCAAAAATTTAAATGTAATGTCAATCGTTATCTTCTGTCTTCCTGATTACTCTTCTATTGTTCTCACTCAATTTTCACTTGTGGAACTCTCTTCCGGCTTCTTGCTTTCCAGTCAACTTTGATCTTCAAAAATTTAAATGTAATGTTAATCGTTATCTTCTGTCTTCCTGATTACTCTTCTATTGTTCTCACTCAATTTTCACTTGTGGAACTCTCTTCCGGCTTCTTGCTTTCCAGTCAACTTTGATCTTCAAAAATTTAAATGTAATGTCAATCGTTATCTTCTGTCTTCCTGATTACTCTTCTATTGTTCTCACTCAATTTTCACTTGTGGAACTCTCTTCCGGCTTCTTGCTTTCCAGTCAACTTTGATCTTCAAAAATTTAAATGTAATGTTAATCGTTATCTCCTGTCTTCCTGATTACTCTTCTATTGTTCTCGCTCAATTTTCACTTGTGGAACTCTCTTCCGGCTTCTTGCTTTCCAGTCAACTTTGATCTTCAAAAATTTAAATGTAATGTCAATCGTTATCTTCTGTCTTCCTGATTACTCTTCTATTGTTCTCACTCAATTTTCCCTTGTGGAACTCTCTTCCGGCTTCTTGCTTTCCAGTCAAATTTGATCTTCAAAAATTTAAATTAAATGTCAATCGTTATCTTCTGTCTTCCTGATTACTCTTCTATTGTTCTCGCTCAATTTTCACTTGTGGAACTCTCTTCCGGCTTCTTGCTTTCCACTCAATTTTGATCTTCAAAAATTTAAATGTAATGTCAATCGTTATCTTCTGTCTTCCTGATTACTCTTCTATTGTTCTTACTCAATTTTCACTTGTGGAACTCTCTTCCGGCTTCTTGCTTTCCAGTCAATTTTGATCTTCAAAATTTAAATGTAATGTTAATCGTTATCTTCTGTCTTCCTGATTACTCTTCTATTGTTCTCACTCAATTTTCTCCTGTCTTGATTGGAACTCTCTTCCGGCTTCTTGCTTTCCAGTCAACTTTGATCTTCAAAAAATTTAAATGTAATGTTAATCGTTATCTTCTGTCTTCCTGATTACTCTTCTATTGTTCTCACTCAATTTTCACTTGTGGAACTCTTCCGGCTTCTTGCTTTCCAGTCAACTTTGATCTTCAAAAATTTAAATGTAATGTCAATCGTTATCTTCTGTCTTCCTGATTACTCTTTCTATTGTTCTCACTCAATTTTCTTGTGGAACTCTCTTCCGGCTTCTTGCTTTCCAGTCAATTTTGATCTTCAAAATTTAAATGTAATGTCAATCGTTATCTTCTGTCTTCCTGATTACTCTTCTATTGTTCTCACTCAATTTTCACTTGTGGAACTCTCTTCCGGCTTCTTGCTTTCCAGTCAATTTTGATCTTCAAAAATTTAAATGTAATGTCAATCGTTATCTTCTGTCTTCCTGATTACTCTTCTATTGTTCTCACTCAATTTTCACTTGTGGAACTCTCTTCCGGCTTCTTGCTTTCCACTCAATTTTGATCTTCAAAAATTTAAATGTAATGTCAATCGTTATCTTCTGTCTTCCTGATTACTCTTCTATTGTTCTCACTCAATTTTCACTTGTGGAACTCTCTTCCGGCTTCTTGCTTTCCAGTCAACTTTGATCTTCAAAAATTTAAATGTAATGTCAATCGTTATCTTCTGTCTTCCTGATTACTCTTCTATTGTTCTCGCTCAATTTTCACTTGTGGAACTCTCTTCCGGCTTCTTGCTTTCAGTCAACTCAATTTTGATCTTCAAAAATTTAAATGTAATGTCAATCGTTATCTTCTGTCTTCCTGATTACTCTTCTATTGTTCTCACTCAATTTTCACTTGTGGAACTCTCTTCCGGCTTCTTGCTTTCCACTCAATTTTGATCTTCAAAAATTTAAATGTAATGTCAATCGTTATCTTCTGTCTTCCTGATTACTCTTCTATTGTTCTCGCTCAATTTTCACTTGTGGAACTCTCTTCCGGCTTCTTGCTTTCCAGTCAACTTTGATCTTCAAAAATTTAAATGTAATGTTAATCGTTATCTTCTGTCTTCCTGATTACTCTTCTATTGTTTCTCCTCAATTTTCACTTGTGGAACTCTCTTCCGGCTTCTTGCTTTCCAGTCAATTTTGATCTTCAAAAAAATTTAAATGTAATGTTAATCGTTATCTTCTGTCTTCCTGATTACTCTTCTATTGTTCTCTTCTCAATTTTCACTTGTGGAACTCTCTTCCGGCTTCTTGCTTTCCAGTCAACTTTGATCTTCAGTCAACTTTGAAAAAAATTTAAATGTAATGTTAATCGTTATCTCCTGTCTTCCTGATTACTCTTCTATTGTTCTCGCTCAATTTTCCCTTGTGGAACTCTCTTCCGGCTTCTTGCTTTCCAGTCAACTTTGATCTTCAAAAATTTAAATGTAATCTTTAATCGTTATCTCCTGTCTTCCTGATTACTCTTCTATTGTTCTCGCTCAATTTTCTTTGGAACTCTCTTCCGGCTTCTTGCTTTCCACTCAATTTTGATCTTCAAAAATTTAAATGTAATGTCAATCGTTATCTCCTGTCTTCCTGATTACTCTTCTATTGTTCTCGCTCAATTTTCACTTGTGGAACTCTCTTCCGGCTTCTTGCTTTCCACTCAATTTTGATCTTCAAAAATTTAAATGTAATGTCAATCGTTATCTCCTGTCTTCCTGATTACTCTTCTTTTGTTCTCGCTCCTTAGTAATGTTTTATGTTTTCTAGTTCTTCCCGCTCAGTAACCCTTTGTGTCTTAGTGGCTTTATTGCCTTTGTTTTGATCACGGTTAAAAAGAAAATCAAAATCAATATGAAAATGTCATGATTGCTCAAAGAAAATGCCAAGTGACTTTGCCAGTTTATTTTAAAGCCGACCCTGATGTTGGCGAGTGTTGTGGGAGGCGAATTCCTTCAAATTAATGCGATGAACTCGTGTGCCATTTTAGATTGATTACCAGAAGTTAGAGCAAATGCATTTTGCCGGGAGTATAACTGACGGCGCATAGAAATGGGAGAACCAGATTCAACATCTGTCTCTGCCCATTTAAACGAAGCCGAATCGACAAAACGATTTTTCAATACACCCAGGTAAGAAATCTCCATGTTGTATAATGCATTTATACCCCGTTTAACTTAGCTTTCAAAAAAACAGCTGGATAAGAATAGAGGCAGGAATGCGACTGTTGAGATCGACGCAATCTCAGTGCAGGAGACGCCCATTAATAAAGAGCAGAGAAAAGAAGTTCAAACTATCTTCCAAAAGGAGCCGTCCTTGAAAATCCACATTTGAAATCCTGTTATTTTTATTTATCTATTTATTTCAACTGATTCGAAAACCAACCTCCGGGGTAAATACGCAATTTTTTTAAGTCAGGAGACAATCATTCAGTTATGTGCCATGCGTGATACACATCTTCTGATACATGACTGACGATGCAGATTTTTTCCCTGCAGTAGGTTTCTTTCTGCGGTAGACCAGTTGCCATTCAAGGCTATAGAACCCGGTCTGTCCTTCTATTTGCCCATAGCTTGGGGGGAGGAGGGAGAAGAAGAGGATTCATACCTTTCCCAAGGGTCAGTCAGTTGGTTATGTGCCATGCGTGATACACGCTTAGACGAGGCAGATTTTTTCCAGCAGTAGGTTGGCATTTCTTTCTGCGGTAGACCAGTTGCCATCCAAGAACCCGGTCTGTCCTGCTATTTACCCATAGCTGGGGGGAGAAGAAGAGGATTCATACTTTTCCTAAGTGTATTATCAAGTAAGTGAATTTCAAGTCAGTTATGTGCCATGCGTGATACACGCTTAGGCGATCATGTATCTTTCGATACATGACTGACGATGCAGATTTTTTCCGGCAGTAGGTTGCCATTTCTTTCTGCGGTAGAAGAGTTGCCATCCAAGGCTATAGAACTGTCCTGCTATTTACCCATAGCTGGAGGTTGGGAGAAGAAGCGGTTTCATACCTTTCCAAAGGGTATTAACACGTAAGTGAATGTAATGGATTTGACTGGAATTCACAGGAGACAATAGACTATTCAGTGAGAGAGAGAGAGACAGTGAGAGAGACAGAGAGAGAGAGATCCAATTAGGATTGAAGTCTCCCTACTATGAATGGTAATAAAAACAAGTATACAAATTACATCGAAGGCACATAAGAATAGCAAAAGATGCCTTTCGGAAGCTAAGCAAAGTATTAAGAAAGAAAAGTCTATATATTTCTGAGATGAGGTATTATAACTATTTACATCGTTCGGGCTATTATCCTCATCTCTATTGATATGTCCACCACGTTTCGGCCGTTTGACGCTCCGGTCTTCTTCGGGTGATATGCGTTGGAATTTCGGACCGAACCCTTTATTTTAGTCCACGAGAATTGGTCTAATTCCATTTTGGATATCTCAGTTTTAGTTAATTCCCTTTATTAACTCAACTCTCCAACTTTTTCTGTCCTTTGCTGTGGCCAAGTATTGAATTCACAGCTTTTTGAGTCAAGTCACTCTTTGGATTGCTCAATTAAACGTTTTTTATCCACTGGGCCAACAGTCGTGAGTTCAGTACCTGGCAACAGCAGAGGAAACAAAAACATAGACATTTGAGGTACTAAAGGGAATTAACTGAAACTGAGATATCCGGAAGAGGCACGGCACGTGGATCTGGAACAATCTACTGCTTTGGAAAAAAAAACAGACTTACAGCACTTGGTTTTCCCAAGAAGTCACCCATCTAGGTACTGACCAGGTTCGACGTTGCTTAACTTCCGGAAACAACGTGAAATGACCGTAAACCCTGGGTGAATAAGAAGTGGATTCATGCCTTTCCCAAGGTTATTAGTGCGTAGGTGAAAATATCCAACCTGACAGGAATTAGATCCGATCTCCAAAACCCGAGCCGATATCCAATACACCATCTGCACATCTTACAGTATCTATTCTCAAGAGGTCACCCATTTAGATACTGACAAAGCTCGACGTTGCTTAACTTCAGTTGTCGAATGGTAACTACAGCGAAGAAAATTGCGAAGCGTAGATCCGAGGAAGATTAGGCTACAGTCAGCGACGTATCTTGTTTTTTTTTTTACTGCAACTAAAGTAAATCATTTGCGAAACTTCGCGTGTTAACCATTGCTCTGCGGCAGGCACTCTTCCGACCCGACACGCAATGAGTCATACTCTTTTAGTAGGAAGTGCTATGTGGAGAGGTGTGTGTGTGCCGAAAAGCCTTTACTGATGTAATCCAAACTTTAGAGTGGGTTGGCTAAAAATAGTTGTTTTTTTTTCCTCGGAACTGGATACTCGCGAACTTCGGGATATCAGAAATATTTATATTTAAATCGTGAAATATATCAAAGGTCTTTTTCAAAGATCCTCTTTGATCTCTCTCTCTCTCTCTCTCTCTCTCTCTCTCTCTCTCTCACACACACACACACACACACACACAGAGGCACACACACAGACCGATTATATATATATATATATATCATTCCACCAGAAATTTGGAAACGTCATGCTATATTGGTTGGAATTCGCGTTAGTAGGTCCAATACGAACATTACAGAGTGTTTGGGTGTCAATCTGAGGACAGTTCAAAGAATTCGGAAAGAGTTGGATGAGTCTAATGGTGATTACGAAGGTGTTTGGAGTGATCACTATTGATGGCGATGTTATGTCTTCATTCATCTTCCCACAGAGTCTCAGAATCAACACGTAGGCCAACATCAAGTACCTTGAGGATTTGGTGCTGCCCTGGGTCAAGAGGGTGGCTGCTGGAAGACCCTATATCTAGCAACAGGATTCTGCAACATGCTACACAAGCAGGAGAACTCAGTTGCTGTCAGACAATTTCTGTAATCACATCACCCCTTACATCTGGCCACCTATCACCCCAGACGGCAACTCCGTTGATTATTATGTGTGGGGCGCAGTTGAGTGAGAGACCAACAAAACTCCTTGTAACACCAAAGATGAACTTAAGGCAAGGATTATGGCAGCATTCACCAACTTAAACAAGGATACCGTCCAGAAGAGGTGAAGGAGATTCCGAAGTCGTCTTGGAGGCCGTGGTTCAAGCTAATGGCGATTTTATAGAATAAATTTGCTTTTTAGTTCTTCAAAATATTTTTGTGTAATTTTGGTAAATGAATAATAATTAAAATTTTAAAAAATTTAAAAATTAATTAAAATTAAAAAAAAAAAATTTTTTAAGTTAAAAAGTTAAAATGAGTTCTCTGGTATTTTCATTTTTGCGTCATTTAGATGACAATTTATCCATCGCACCCTATATATATATATATATATATTAATAATTTCACCTCAAGCACGCATGGGGGCGGTTATAGGGAGTGAAAGGGAATGAGATGACTTTAGTAGGGAGAATTGAAGAGAGGACAAAAACGGAACGTGGTTCAAGAAGACAGAAGATGGCGATTGACATTGGATTTAAATTTTTGAAGAATGTAAGTATCAGGGAAGCAAGTAATCGGAACCGAATTCCACAGGTGGGAAGTGCGAGAAAAGAAACTGTTAGACGGAGAAGTAAACCATAGCTGCCAATCTACTAGAAGCTAATCAGAACAGTTTTCATGAAAATATTTGCAGAAAAAAACAAATCAGAATGAAGGCACGTCACAGACTAGAAAGTGACTGATGTCGATATGCCTTCTTGTTAGGCATGTGAATACGAATCAACATATACCCTAACGAATTGTTTTCCTGATCAATCCAAATTTGTAGATATTTATATTGGATATACTACAACATGTCTAACAAGAAGACTCACATTACATCTCTCTGATCATAGCTCAATTACGTCTCATTTAAATGCACATGAAGACCTACCAAACTCTATCTGCAACCTACTAGTTAATAATACAGATATAGTAGCCTCATCCACATGTAAAAAAGGCTAAAAATAATAGAAGCATTATTAATAAAAAAAAAAAAACCAATAATATCAACCACAAACATTGCCATAATGTGCTGGCCGTGTTTGGAAAATAAAACATTTCTATAACTCTAGATACATACATAAAACAATCCATACATTCAGCTAAAAGTAAAAAATAAAATTATCCTTGATAATGGCTAAAAGTATAGCCGAAAGCGCAGTGACATACAGGACATTCGGATAATTTCTAGATAATTTACGTCCAGAAAAGAAAATTATAAGAACACAAGAAAAATTAAATAAAAAAACTAAACAACAGTACCTTGTCAGTCATTTTTAATGAAACTTGCTGCCCAAATACACATATATATATATATATATATATATATATATATATATATATATATATATATATATATATATCTTCATACATGTTTCATTAAATAATATAGACAAGTGTTGTCTATTTATTTTATGTAAATTCTTTTCATAACGTCTGATAAGCTTAATAACATTATCATTAAACGAAGAAAGAAAATCACAATATTGATACATTTTTTTAATCCAATCTAAGCTTTCGGCTTACATAAGCCATTATCAGAGATGTCAATTACATTACAATATATATTAAGAAATGGACAAGGTCCGACAATTTATTTATTAAAGACATTTTTATGTTTAACGTTGTATCTATAAATAACAACGTTAAACATAAAAATGTCTTTAATAAATACATTACATTATATTAAGCAATACACGGACAAATCAGTGATGATAGTCTGTTTCTGTTTTCATGGAAGATTTCCAAGCAACGACAAACACGTGCATATAAGGCGCTGGAAGCGAAAATTGCACCGCAGTTCATGACGTCACACATGATCACGCGAGAGTGAATTCGAGAAGTATGACATTTAAGAATATTTATGGATATTTCGTAATTTATTTTGTTCAGGTTAGGTTTCAACTGTTTTATGTATATAGCTTCAAGAATTTTTAGTTTTTGTTTATTGTTTTCATGTTTAAGTATAGTTGTGTTTTCAACAAGGATTTTACGGAATTGTGTACGCGGCCAGGCATGTTGTTTTAAATGCCTAAAAATGTTAGCGTTATCATTCAAATGTAGTGTCAAGCGTCATGAAAGCGAGTTTGTGGTGTGACCAACATAAATTTTATTTAATTGTCATCTTTGATAATGGCTTTATATATATATATATATATATATATATATATATATATATATATATATATGTGAAAAGTGAATATAAATATAAATAAATATATATATATATGTATAATTATTTATATATTATATGCGCGGTACTTATTAGAAAGCGCTCAATATCAGAGATAGAGCTAACATATCTATATATTCATGAATTATTCACACAAAAACTAATGCAAAGGTTAATGATTTAAATGGCGAGACATCCATCATCGCAAACAATTCAAATAATATACAAAAACCTCCGAATCCGTTATGAATGAATTGATCCTTGTTTATATAAATTTCTGCCGTATTAGTTTTTATTTTTACTACAAGCTTTCGTCTGTTCCTACAGACATCTTCAGGTATAGAATAGATGTTGTTCTTGTTTTTTCTCTTAGTAATAAGAGGACAACGAAAATATATGTATTGATGTATCCGAAAATGCTATTGGAAATGAGTTATTGTTTTTGGAGCGCGCACTAGCAACGCTGAGTTTGATGTTAAATTTTTAAAAGTTGTGCGTTCATATACAAATATGGTGATGAACGAATTTTTTACTGGTAAATTTTCTGTCAAAGTGGCATGAACTATATTGTTCAATAATTACAGTAATGTCGCACTTATTATCCAAAAGTCGCACTTGGATCAGTTATTTAAATTACGATATATATATATATATATATATATATATATATATATATATATATATATTTCATGTTTAAAATGATAGACAAGGTACTACAATTAAGCTTTTTATTTAATTTTTCTTGTGTTCGAACAAGAACTTTCTTTTCTGGTCAAAGAGAGTGTAAAAACTGTCCAAATGTTTTATAGTTCCAAGCACTTTCGGCTATACCTTTAGCCATTATCAAGGATAATTCGATTTTTCAGCGTAATTGAGTCTGTGCATTATGTGTATGTCTTAGTGTGTAGTAGGGATGTTTTAATTTCCGAATATGGTTAGCACATTATGGCCTTGTTCGAAGTTAATATTGTTAAGAGTTGTTTTTTTCTTTTTTATTATTAAAGCTTCTATTATTTTTAGTCTTTTTTTGCAGGTGGATGCAGTTAATATATTTGTGTTTTCTACGAGTATGTTTCTAATGGAGTCTGGTAAATTTTGGTGGGTGTTCAAATAGGTTCTAATGGAGATGAGATCAGATAGGCGTAACGTAAGGCGTCTAGATAAGCATGTAGTTGTGTGACCGATGTAATTATTTATGAGTCCAGTTTGACCAGGAACACAGTTCCTTAAGGGGCATTTGAACTCATAGGTAATGTTCGTTCTTTGTAATTTTGACTTAGTTGATGTGTTGTTATTGTTTAGGATAAAGTTAGCTGTCTTAAATATTTTATAATAGATAATTAATTTCAGTTTTTTATTTGGGTCAATTGGGGTAGTGTATTTCTTTATAATATGCCTTAGTGAAGATTCGTCTTGTCTGTAATTAATGTGCATTTGGTTTTTGTAATAAATGTTTCATGTAATTTGTGCTTGTGTGTTCACCATCGTTATTACTTGCTATGGGGAGATATATATATATATATATATATATATATATATATATATATATATATATATATATATATATATATCGGTGTTATAAACTCTATATATATATATATATATATATAGTTAGGTATTAAGGAGTTATCATTATTTACACTATTTACATTCAGACTATTGTCCTCATTTTTGTTGTTGTTATTACTGAATTTCTGGGATGAGGAGTTATCATTATTTACACTATTTACATTCAGACTATTGTCCTCATCTTTGTTGTTGTTATCACTGAATTTCTGGGATGAGGAGTTATCATTATTTACACTATTTACATTCAGACTATTGTCCTCATTTTTGTTGTTGTTATCACTGAATTTCTGGGATGAGGAGTTATCATTATTTACACTATTTACATTCAGACTATTGTCCTCATCTTTGTTGTTGTTATTACTGAATTTCTGGGATGAGGAGTTATCATTATTTACACTATTTACATTCAGACTATTGTCCTCATCTTTATTGTTGTTATCACTGAATTTCTGGGATGAGGAGTTATCATTATTTACACTATTTACATTCAGACTATTGTCCTCATCTTTGTTGTTGTTATCACTGAATTTCTGGGATGAGGAGTTATCATTATTTACACTATTTACATTCAGACTATTGTCCTCATCTTTGTTGTTGTTATCACTGAATTTCTGGGATGAGGAGTTATCATTATTTACACTATTTACATTCAGACTATTGTCCTCATCTTTGTTGTTGTTATCACTGAATTTCTGGGATGAGGAGTTATCATTATTTACACTATTTACATTCAGACTATTGTCCTCATCTTTGTTGTTGTTATTACTGAATTTCTGGGATGAGGAGTTATCATTATTTACACTATTTACATTCAGACTATTTTCCTCATCTTTATTGTTGTTATCACTGAATTTCTGGGATGAGGAGTTATCATTATTTACACTATTTACATTCAGACTATTGTCCTCATCTTTGTTGTTGTTATTACTGAATTTCTGGGATGAGGAGTTATCATTATTTACACTATTTACATTCAGACTATTGTCCTCATTTTTGTTGTTGTTATCACTGAATTTCTGGGATGAGGAGTTATCATTATTTACACTATTTACATTCAGACTATTGTCCTCATCTTTGTTGTTGTTATCACTAAATTTCTAGGATTAGGAGTTATCATTATTTATACTATTTAGAAATATTTTTCTCATTTTTGCTGTTGTTATTACAAGGTTTGTGCCGCTGTGTCCTCTCGTCTTCTTCACGGGTATATCGTTCTGGGATAGCAGAGGAAAATTCCAAACTGAACACTTTATTTAATCTACAGATATTGACTGTTCTCGTTGCAGTGCTCGCGTCTAGGGATATCTTGTTTAGTTCTCATTTTTATTTTATATTACTCTCCTTGTTTCCATTGAGTACAAATACCCTGCCCAGGGATTGAACTCACAACCACTATGTCACCAAATTCACAACCCACCGATTTCGGCCACTAGGCCATTGTAAAGACAAATAGTCTGAATATAGACAGTGTAAACAATACTTTGGTAATTACACGGGATTTGTTTATAAAACCGTGATGATCCTACTTCTGTTTAATCGGCTTAAGGGATTAACTCTTAACCGACAGTAATTAAAATTTTTAAAAAAATGAAAATGACAGGAACAGGTTCGCCATCGTCAAATCAGTTGCCACTTCATGTAAGTTTACCCCTCGAACGTTCCTCCTCCCGTATGACCCGTATGAAGAGGAATGTTCGAGAGATATAGATTTCCCGCCAATGTCAAAGGCCGGTGTTCTTGTTCTACACAAAGTCACGAGAAACGCCAGCTGCTGTTTATCGTCGCGTTGCTGAGACATAATCCGTGGCACCCCAAACTATATATGCCTGACCACGAAGAACACATTCTACAGGCTGTCGGAGACGATCCAGCTCTCAGCACATGTCAAGTTGCCCTAGAATGTCGTACATCTCATAGTACCGCGTTGTGGGTACTTCAAGAGCAGCAGCTGTATCCGTATCATTTGCAACGTGTGCAGGATCCTTTCGCTGTCTGATCCCTCACCACGGGAGAACTATAGCCGATGGTTTATTGCACAAATTGCCGATCCGTTGTTTGTCTCTTCGGTCTTGTTTACGGATGAGGTAGCATTTGGAAGAGATGGAATAACAAATTTACGCAACAGACATTTGTGGGCAGATCAGAATCCCAATGGTAGAATAGAGTGTAGACACCATCATCAGTTTACGATCAATGTGTGGGATTTTCCTTGTTTTCCTGTGAGAAAGTCGCTCTAAAATTATGTAAAAGTAATTTTTTGATACACCGTATATATATATATATATATATATATATTGAACAATAAGAAAATAAAAAATTAAAAAATTAAAATCTTTGGACACACTGGGTTGTAGATTAATATTCTTTCGTTTTTTTATTATTATTCCATTTAGATTCCTCGACTAGTTTCGACCGAAATGGCCATCATCAGGAGAAGAAATATTTCTGCTTGCTGGTAGCAGTGAACTAAAGAAATGAATGTCTTGATGGAGAAAATGAACTTTTGTCTGAAGTTTTCATTTGTTTTTTTAATTTTATTTTCTTATCTTTTTTTAACATGAATCTTTTAACATTCCTTGTGTTGGTCAAACAGTCTCTTTTAAGTTGTTATCTGAAATAAGAGCTGGATAGATACACACACACACACATATATATATATATAGAATATTGAGCATTACATGGAACACTGTTTTGATTACATTCGACTGCGCGAATGATAATGGACGCGAAGCTCCACGGTTGTATCAGCTTGCGTTTTCAGGCAGAAGGCAACAGAGTCATTCAAACTTTGCTGCTGTTTACCGTCGCGTTGTTGAAAACAGGATCCGTGGCACCACAATCTACGGTTTGCGAAAGACCGAGATCCGCTCGTACACCTGAGCACAAAGAAAACATTCCACGGGCTGTCGGAGACGATCCAGCTATCAGCACATGTCAAGTTGCCCTAGAATGTCGTATATCTCATAGTACAGCATGGAGGGTACTTCAAGAGTAGCAGCTCTATCCGTATCATTTGCAACGTGTGCAGGATTTTTCGCCGCCTGATCATTCACCACGGAAGAACTATTGCCGATGTATTATTGCACAAATTGCCTATCCGTTGTCTGTCTCTTCTGTCTTGTTTACGGATGAGGCAACATTTGGAAGAGATGGAATAACAAATTTACACAACCAACATTTGTGGGCGGATCGGAATCCCCATGGTACAATACAGACTAGACACCAGCATCAGTTTACAATTAATATGTTCGCTAGAATTGTAGGTGATTGACTATATGTTATCCCAGGAGGTCTTATAAGAGCTTTCTACAGGGACTATTTCAAACACACTTCCAGGCCTGCTAGTGGATGTAATACGAAATCACACGTGGTTCAGGCAGATTTGGGGTCCAGCACATTTTAGTCACGTTGTTCGCTATGCACTGGTTCACATGTACCATGAAAGATGAATAGGTAGGGGAGGACTTGTCTCATGGCTTACACGTCCCCCCCCCTCGGATTTTTAGTAGTGGGGCCACCTAAAACAACTGGTTTATGCAGCAGACCTTAATGCAGACTCGCTTCATCGACATGTCATAGAGGTCTGCGAAACCATTCGTCACCGTGAAGAAGTTTTGAAAGGTCCGCCTTAAGTGTCCAACGTATTTATAAGGATTGGGATATACCCATTAGTGTTCATAGGTAGGTATATATATATATATATATATATATATATATATATATATATATAATTAAAGAAACCAAAAACCGGTGATGTAATGAATGGAAAACTTACTACAATCTAAAGCTCTTATCTAGATACAGTCACGGAAAAAAAACGACAACAATGAAAAAAGAAAGAGAAAAAAGACTTAAAGGCAAACTTACCTACTCAGTAAACTAATCGAGGCCCATATTCGCTAGACCAAACAAAAAACGCTTACCAACGTTAAATCCTATAAAAGGACGGCTGCCGTCGTAACCCGAGTTTCACGCCCACGCGATCTTCAGTTTCATTCTTTTTATACTTAGGGCAGCCATGCAAACGAAATCCGGCCATTCTTAAATCTCACCGTCACATGATGACAAAACTCAAAAACATTGACTAAAAAGGAAAGTATTTTATGTATGATATCAATTATTTCCTCTCTGTACACATACATACACAAACACAAACACATATATACAGTATAATATGCACACACAAATATATATTCAGTATAATGCACACACACACACACACACACATACACACACACATATATATATATATATATATATATATATATATATTAAGAGAATTGACATCTTTGATAATAGCTTATGTAAGCCTAAAGCTTAGATTGGATTAAAAAATATGGATCAATATTGTGATTTTCTTTCTTCGTTTAATGATAATGTTATCAAGCTTATCAGACGTTATGAAAACAATTTGCATAAAATAAATAGACAACACTTGTCTATATTATTTAATGAGACATGTATGAATATATTAAGAGATATACATAATGTCTTACATTAATTGCTCAACTCCGAGTTTCATACCAAAACACTATATATATCTACATATGTAAACAAATATATGAATATAGAACCGAGAGTATGAAGAAAAATATACGGAAAAAAACAAAAATCCTAATATGCAATTATGCTGTTTTAATGTTAATATAATGTCAACGTCGGACGTTTCGGTCTAATAGACCATCTTCAGGACATATTCATAAAACATAATTAACATAGACCATATACAATTCAACATGAAAAAGAGCAAGACCAATCCAAACAGATAACTGAAATCTTTTATAATAAAAATCTTAGGCGGATTTATGAAGCAGGCATAATATCTATCTCACGCACAGTGAATACTAGACCTGGCTTCTTTAATATTTCCCCTTTTCTAGCAAGATTAATGCTCGACAAACGTACATATAAGTTTTAGATCAAAATAGAATTATTTTCGTTTTTCATTCAAAATACTCAAATTTTAGGAATACGTTTTCACAACATCGCCCACGTGACGACGACATGATTATATTTAAACGGAACGCTGATCTTATAAAAGATTTCAGTTATCTGTTTGGATTGGCATTGCTCTTATGTCCATCGTCTTTTTCATGTTGAATTGTATATGGTCTATGTTAATTATGTTTTATGTCCTGAAGATGGTCTATTAGACCGAAACGTCCGACGTTGACATTATATTAACATTAAAACAGCATAATTGCATATTAGGATTTTTGTTTGTTTTTTCCGTATATTTTTCTTCATATCTACATATCTAAATATATATATATATATATATATATATATATATATATATATATATATATATATATATATATATGTACTTTGTATGGTAGTTGACACACAAGATTCTGCTGTTAATTCAGATTTCTGCCTGAAGAAATGGCTATGTGACACACGCACACAAGTACAAAATAGCAGTACTATTTTCATCAGACTGTCAAAGGGTTTCATTCGAATGACAACCCATTAGGAAAATATTTGATTCATAAAAGCCAATTTATTCAAAGATAAAAGTTTATAAATACAAAAATCAATGGTTCAAATTATTATGGCGAACACAAAAAAAAATTAATCATTTTCGATGTTTAAAATTTATATATTTTATAATTGTATTATTTTAATATTTTAAAATCCAAGTAGTGCTTCCTACTTATGATTTGATCTGGTTGCTGTTGTTTGGCGCCATATCAACCTCTATGGCTTATTTAATGCCGAAATCTAAATATTTTTTTATGTAATTTTATGGCTTTGGCTACAGATATTCTGTACATAATTTTATACTTTCAGGTTAAACGTAAGTTTTTTTTTTGTTTTTTTTTTTAGATATATACTTTATACATGATCAGTTGTAGGTGTTTTATATTTTGGCATAAAATTTCTAGGTTATCTTCTCCCTTACATCCTGGAAAGGGTTTCGATTGGTTGATTTTGTTTAGCGGCATATCAATCTCTATGTGTTATTTAATGCCGAACTCTAAATATTTTGTACGCAATTTTATGGCTTCAGCTACAGATATTTTATACATAATTTAATATTTTCAAGATACCATGGAAAGGAGTCAGCGTAACATACGCGGCTCTAGCTATTCAAACAGTATTCAGAATGCGTTATTTTGATTGGTTGTTGGTTGGCTGTTCATGTTTAGCAGCATATCCACCTCTGTGCGTTATTTAATGTCGAAATCTAAATATTTTGAATGCAATTTTATGCCTTCAACAACGGCTACTTTGCACATAATTTTATACTTTCAGAGTAAACGTATGTGTAATGACAAAAGTACACAGGTGTAGACTTTAAGAAAGCTTTATTCAACTGAGAATAAAAGGTTCGCGTATAGTGTCCTTTTATAGTCCCAGTAAATAGAAGTAGCTCTCTCAAAGAGAAGAGTAACAAAACAAGGGGAGACCACTGTTGATTATTCATAACTATGTTTTTTTTTAGATATATAATTTGTAGATGATAAAATGTAATGTTGTTAATTTTTAAAAAAGACATTGCTAGTAATTTCACGCCAAAAAATACATTGTTGATAATTATTTTATTGTTATGGTCCAGGTTAGGACCAAGGAAGAACAACACGAACACAAGAGTAGAAAATAACGAAGGTATATTACACGAAATAATAATACAAGATGTGGAAGGTGTTAGTATGACTGTCAGTCTGGTTTGGAGTGAACTACTATCGGCTCGACTCGATTCGGTATCTAGCCACCCCCTCCACGAGGGTTGCATGTGGCACAAGGCCGAGTTTAACGTGGGTTTCCCGAGCCCGTAACCTCGGCCAAAAAATGCCCGTAGAACCCGTATAAACGGGATCGGGTTGGTCAACCTCCCCGAACGAGACTCTGCCTTTCGGCGGAGCCTCGTCCGTGTTCCTCCCTGCTTAGAGTCAGAGAGTTCGACCGTCAAGCCGAGAAGCTCGGCTTGAATCAGTATCTAGCCCCCCCTAGGGGTTGCATGTGGCACAAGGCCGAGTTTATCGTGGGTTCCCGAGCCCGTAGGCTCGGCAAAAAAAATGCCCGTATAACTCGTAAAAACGAGATAGGGTAGGTCATTCACCCCGAACGAGATTCTGCCCTTCGGCGGAACCTCGTCCGGGTTCCTTTCTGCTCAAAAGCAGAGAGTTCGACCGTCAAGTCGAGAAGCTCGGCTTGAATCAGTATCAGCCACCCCCCACGAGGGTTGCATGTGACACAAGGTCATTTTTATCGTGGGTTTCCTGAGCCCGTAGGCTCAGCCAAAAATATGCCCGTATGACTCGTAAAAACGAGATCGGGTAGGTCATTACCCCGAACGAGATTCTGCCCTTCGGCGGAACCTCGTCCGGGTTCCTTTCTGCTCAGAGGCAGAAAGTTCGACCGTCAAGTCGAGAAGCTCGGCTTGAATCAGTAAGCCACCCCCCACGAGGGTTGCATGCGACACAAGGTCATTTTTATCGTGGGTTTCCTGAGCCCGTAGGCTCAGCCAAAAAAAATATGCCCGTATGACTCGTAAAAAACGAGATCGGGTAGGTCATTTACCCCGAACGAGATTCTGCCCTTTGGCGGAACCTCGTCCGGGTTCCTTTTTGCTCAGAGGCAGAGAGTTCGACCGTCAAGTCGAGAAGCTCGGCTTGAATCAGTATCTAGCCACCCCCACGAGGGTTGCATGCGGCCAAGGTCATTTTTATCGTGGGTTTCCTGAGCCCGTAGGCTCAGCCAAAAAATATGCCCGTATAACTCGTAAAAACGAGATCGGGTAGGTCATTTACCCCGAACGAGATTCTGCCCTTCGGCGGAACCTCGTCCGGGTTCCTTTCTGCCCAGAGGCAGAAAGTTCGACCGTCAAGCCGAGAAGCTCGGCTTGAATCGACCCTCTTTCTTGAGCGGCATAGTATACATAGTGTTAGGAATAGTTCATTCTGTAGTTATAGGTAAGGACCCATGACAGTTGTTCATGTTATAAAACGTATTGTTAGTAATTTTATTATAATATGTATTGTTAGTCATTTTATTTTAAAAATGTATTGCTGGTAATTTTACTATAAAAATATTTTTTTTATACTTTTTTTTGTGCTGTAACGATTTTTCTATAAAAATATATTGTTCGTAATTTTTTATATATTTTTTTTATATTGCTAGTATTTTTACTCTAAAAATATTTTTTATACTTTCCTAGTGTTTTAATTTTTGTTTGGGGTTCACTATTTAACCATAGTTGGGGCCCTAACAGGTGCTACCTCTCCGAGTAACGGTGGCACTGGGAACAACATCAACTGTTCCACGCTCCTCAAAACCTCCAATCTACCGATCAGGGGCATTGCTGCCGGGTGTAGTTTATCGTCAGACTCAGGAATAAGCCCTAATTTTGCTGACATAAAACAATACAGAAAACTAGCCTACACAAATGATTGTTCGAATCTTTTTAGAAGTAACGCTAGATTTTTTAAAATCATCCCCCCCACAAAGCAAGGCAATAAAGCCGCTAAGACAAGGTTTTACTGGGTGTGAAAGTATGTGAGAAAAAGAAAAAAAATCTTATTAAGGAGCTCGAGCATAAAAAAGAGGGGGGAATCGAGAATAGCAGTTAACGATTGGCATTTCACTTTAATTTTTGAAGATCAAAGCTGGCTGTAAACATGGAGCTAGAAGAGTGTTCCACAAGCGAGAAGTGCGGGGAAAATGCTAGCATATAACTTACGGTTGCATCTGGCCACTTCAAATGTAAATTGATGAAACCTAACCGCCAATCTTGTACGGCGCTTCACAAAGCCTAGGTACCATGGCGAAGAGCTCATCTGAATAATTACTATTAAAGTATTTATGGAAAAGAGACGGGGAGGCAAATTTACGGTGATGGGAAAGTGACTGAAGCCGAGATGAGACGCCAGATCGGGACAAAATCAGTTTTTACCTATCTTTTGGTTTGGCGAGACTGCTACCGGGATAGTCTGTAAAAGATTTAGTAAATTTTGGAATGGTAAACGCACTGAAGACATCAATTGCTCGTATCTCAAGGTGGAGATCAGGATCATAGGTATTTTTTGCGACAGAAAGATAAATCACTCTGAATAATTATATGCATGAAAGTATTTATAGAAAAGGCACAGGGAGGCAATCTTACGGCGGAGGGAAAGTGACTGAAGCCGAGACGCCTGATCGGAATCAATAATATTGCTGATTCTTCTTTCGATTTTATCAAGGATCTCTAAATATATAACAGTAGCAGCAGACCAGATATAGCAGCAATATTTTAAGCATGAGCGAATGGTAGACCTATAGATATGTAAGATAGATTCTGGAGAGAAAAGTTGTCACGCACGAAACACTGAATCAATTTTCTTAGCAGCTGACCTAGCAATGGATTCAGTATAGTCTTTGCACCTCATGTACGCGGAGAATGTTAGCCCGAGAAGGCACAGCGAGTCACTCCTCTGGAGGTTAGCATCAGCTGTGCTGATGGAAAGCGAGGTGAGGTCTCTCAGATGATTAACAGAAAGCAGTTTTGTTTTGGAGACGTTAAAACTAACAAGCTATTCCTTGCTCCCCGGAATCGATACTTCAAATATACAAATCAAGCATTCGCCCTTGCATGGAGTATTGCTGCCATATATGGTCTGGTGCCCCTTCTGTTTAGCTCGGAGTTCTTGACGAGATCCAGAGACGGATATGCAATATAATTGGCCCTGATCTGGCACCTCGTCTACAGTCGCTCTCTCACAGACACGTCGTCGGTTCTCTCTGTCTTTTTTACAAATACTTTCATAGTAATTGCTCCGATGAGTTGCTTTCACTGGTTCCCAGACTTCATGAATTCAAGCGCTCTACGAGGCTGGCATCCCACTCTCACCCTTTCACTGTTGAAACTACTAAATGTAGCCATCTCTTCTACTCCAATAGCTTCATATCTCGCACCTCTCGCCCGTGGAACTCCCTTCCCTATTCCAGTTTCCCTGAGAGCATTAATCTCTAACTATTCAAATGTAATGTCAATCGACATCTCCAGTTACCTTGATCTACCCACTATCCCTCTCCTCATCCTCTCTTCTATCACTCCTATCTGCTCTCGCTCCAAATCTTCTGCGACCCCCTGCATCCTAGTGGCTTCCCGCCTTGCTCGAGGCTTAATGCTTAAAAAAAAAATTAACAGATTTTAGGTCACTTTTGAGATCAGCTGCCAATTTGACTTTATCGAACTGATCACACTTACGCATCTTTGACTCTGAGGTGTTAACTTCCTGTTTGATTAGGTTTGTGTCTTCACAAAGTAAAAACAAAAATGGCTTCTCGGGGGAATTTTTAAAAAATTCACATTCATTTTACTAATTTGTTGATGTTGTCGAAGATAGAAACCAAGGCAACTCTAGAAGTGATACGAAACCGATTACGTTTTTGAGCGTTACACTTATATAATCGACGGCTGGAGTAGATATAACGACTTAGATCAAATTGGATAGAATCATGAAGCCATTAACTATAAAGGAAATTTTGTTTATCCGGACGTTCCAATATACAGACTCAAAATACTGACAAGTGACTAAATCTCTAAAATGTTTTTTTAAAAGAAAAAGCACATCGATGGGTGGAAGTATATTTGTGAATATCTATTCAGAAATAGGGAAAGTCTTCTTTGTCAAAAGATTTTGCAGCGATCGAAAAAGTTAATAAAAGGTCGGTGCAAGGCCAGGTAAATATGGCGGGTGGAACAGAACAGACCAACCGAGTTCCAATTTTTTTTTCTATGTTATCCTTGCTGTATGCGACACGATGTTGTCCTGCAAAAAGAATATGGAGCGTGGAACATAAAAGACCAACCAAGTTCCCAATTTTTTTCCCTTACTGTATGGGACATTGCGTTATCATGGAAGGGAGCGACGGACGTTTTTCGACCAAACTATTATGGACACGTTGCAACCGCTGAACTTATAAATCTGCATTTAGTGTTCAATTGCGCTTTAAGAAAATCTGAATAGATAATACCCAGACGATTTCATCACGCGCACAACTTTACGTTTCGTCCATGGAGCGCAATTTTGGGGGTCGCTTGTGGAGCTTGTCAAGCTAGTAATTTTTGCGTAGAACATTGTTGTATGCAACCCATTTTTCATCGTCTGCTATGAAATATTTAAGAAACGGTTAACTAGTATAATTCGTTCGTCGTTGGTTCTCCGCCCCGCCCCGGAACGGAAATTACTTACGACTCAAACTAATATTATCAGATATTCTACTTATATGGCATGTCCCTTCAGCATGTGAGTGATCATGGCTCACCGCGTCTTTCTCAACATGATATTTACAATGTCAACATTTGTCTGACATCTGAAAGAAAATGCGTTTTAAAATCTCTCAAGAAAAAACAAAAAAAAAGATTTTTATTTAAATTTTTATCTAGAAATTTATGCATTTTTAAATTGCCGATGTTTCAACGCAGATAAATATATATATATATATATATATATATATATATATATATATATAAATAAAACTTCCGGTTTTATTTTATTAATAGTTTTATTCCATCTTATTATTATTGCTTTTTATCCCAACACTCTGGCGCAATACATTCTTCATTATTACTATTATTTTATTACTAGTTTGATTCCATCTTATTATTGTTGCTTTTTATCCCAACACTCTGGCTCTATACACTCTTCATTATTACTATTATTTTATTACTAGTTTCATTCCAATTTATTATTGTTGATTTTTATCCCAACACTCTGGCGAGAGCAGATAGGAGTGATAGAAGAGAGGATGAGGAGAGGGATAGTGGGTAGATCAAGGTAACTGGAGATGTCCGGTTTTAGGGCAAAATGGCGTACACAAAATAGTGACTGTCAAAATTTGGTGAAGGGTAAGTCGAAAGACACTGCGCCCATTCAAGATTTGTTTCAAAATGTCATTCACATTTGATGGAAAAATAAAAACGCAATCAAATAAAACACCCTGCCGCAAATTCTTATCTTCAGGGGAATCCAAACAAATACTCTCTTTGACGATCTTTATAATGTTATGATGTCATTCTTTGAAATTGATACAGAGGACTTTTGTTTCAGTGAAAAAGAATATAATTTTGCCTATCTGTATTGTGAGAGGCTAAAAAAAGTTAAAATTTAAGTCCCATTGACAACTTGTGAAATGCTTAACTGTTACATTTTATCTGAATTAACCATTTGGAAGACGCAAGCGATATATTCCTCGCTACATATTTCTTTATAGTGGAACGGTTAACGAGATATCTTGTGAGAAGCTTCCATGTGGTAGGCGGCCGAAGACATCAATGGCGAAATTTACTTTTGCACTGGAGACGGTTGAGATAGAATGAAACAACAATAAGATGGATTAAGTCTCGTAATAAAATGATAATAATAATGAAGAGTGTATAGAGCCAGAGTGTTGAGATAAAAAGCAACAATGGTAAGATGGAATAAAATTAGTAATAAATTAATAGTAATAATGAAGAGTGTATAGAGCCAGTGTGTTGGGATAAAAAAGCAACAATAATAAGATGGAATAAAACTAGTGATAAAATAATAGTAATAATGAAGAATGTATAGAGCCAGAGTGTTGAAATAAAAAGTAACAATAATAAGATTGAATAAAATTAGTAATAAAATAATAGTAATAATGAAGAGTGTATAGAGCCAGAGTGTTAGGATAAAAAGCAACAATAATAAGATGGAATCAAACTAGTAATAAAATAATAGTAATAATGAAGAATGTATTGCGCCAGAGTGTTGGGATAAAAAGCAATAATAATAAGATGGAATAAAACTATTAATAAAATAATAGTAATAATGAAGAGTGTATAGAGCCAGAGTGTTGGGATAAAAATCAACAATAATAAATTGGAATGAAACTAGTAATAAAATAATAGTAATAATGAAGAGTGTATAGAGCCAGAGTGTTGGGATAAAAAGCAACAATAATAAGATGGAATCAAACTAGTAATAAAATAATAGTAATAATGAAGAATGTATTGCGCCAGAGTGTTGGGATAAAAAGCAATAATAATAAGATGGAATAAAACTATTAATAAAATAATAGTAATAATGAAGAGTGTATAGAGCCAGAGTGTTGGGATAAAAAGTAACAATAATAAAATTGAATAAAATTAGTAATAAAATAATAGTAATAATGAATATTGTATTCACCCAGAGTATTTGGGTAAAAACGCAGCAGAAATTAGATCGAATCAAACTAGTAATAAAGTAATCGTAATATTTAGTCAGGTAAAAAACAATAATATGCGTCTATTATTCCGAATAAACGGCTTTAGACCTGTCAATAATGGAGCATTGGCCTTTTACGCCCTCGATTGTTTGAGTCAAAACCTTGTGAATTATATATTTATTATTGACTACTTGTTTCAACAATAACAGAGCCAAATAATAAGACATTTGCTTTGAAGAAATGAAAATATAAGTATTACAATTCCTTATCTGAAAATAAAAAACAGAAATTATCCGTAAAGTACGGATTGATCTCGACATTTAATTGATAACATTTTTCTTAGTATACGGGATCTTCCTAGCAGGACGATCTTCTGGGCATCTTTGTTGATGCTACTTGGGACACTGTTAATAACATTCCTTTTCTCACGAGGCCCAGTGCTCCGATTACTACTTGTACAGTCACAGTCTTCATTCCCTACATCAGGTTAATATCGATCTCCAAGTTCTTGTATTTGGACAATTTCTCGATAATTTTCATTGAGTTGTTTCTCTCAAATGCTACTGCTATGTTAATAAGCATACACTTCCTGAATTTCTTGTCTTTTATGATAATATCAGGTCTGTTAGCTGTTATTTCCCTGCCAATTTGAATTGGCATATTCCAGAGGATAGTTACATCGTTGTTTTAGGTAACTGTGTCTGGGTGGTGCTCATACCATCTCTCAGTGGTTTCGATTTTGTGCTTCCTGCATATCTTCCAGTGCACATACGTCGCTACCTTGTTATGTTTGTGGGTATTTTTTTTTTTTTTTTGCTACCTCCGGATATCCTGAGATAATGTGGTCGACAGTGTCATTATATTTCCACAGATCCTGCATTTCGGATTAGTCTCATCCTTGATTATGCGACAGTGATAGGATCTGGTTCTGAGGCTTTCCCCCTGAGTTGCAATAATTAGGCCTTCTGTCTCAGCTTTCAACCCAGCGCAGCGTTTTCTGTTTTCTGTTGGTTCATATTTGTAGCTTTCGTACTTTTTATGTATTTACCATGAAACGCCTTGTCCTCCCAGTTTTTTTTTGTTTTTTTTTATTTATTTATATTTTATTTTTTTTATTTTTTATTTTTGTCATTTCATTTGGCCAAGATGTTTTCCTTTCAGTTTTACTCGTTTGGAGTAGATGGTCGTCACTTCGATTTTTGTGTTTTTTTCTGTTTTTTTTTGTTTTTTTATTTGCAGGAGGGGGTATTTATTTATTTATTTAGTATATTTCAGGTATATCAAGCTGTTTGTTGAAGAGTACATCTTCTTTGTTGATGGAGTAGATTTGGTGTTTTATTATTTGTAGGAGAAGGTCATTGCTTTTTGTGAGGTATGCTTCCATTCTGATTGTAGTTTTTAAAGTTAGTTCAAGTGGGATTAGAACTCAGCCTCTTAAAGCTCTTGGTACGTACAGTCTATTATTTTTTACTAGTTCCGGACATCCTGAGATAATATGGTCGACAGTTTCATCATATTTCCGCAGATCCTGAATTTCGGGTTAGTTCCATCCTTGATTATGTAACAGTGATAGGATCTGGTTCTGAGGCTTTCCCCCTGAGCTGCAATAATTAGCCCTTCTGTCTCAGCTTTCAACCGGGTGCTCCTCAGCCACTGATGTGTTTTCTGTTGGCCCACATTTGCTTCTTCTGTTCTTTTTAGCTATTTGCCATCCAATGCCTTGTCCTCCCATTTTTTTTTGTAATTTCATAATACCAAGTTTTGCATTTCTTTTACTCGTTTGGCATAGATGGCATTCGCTTCGTTCTTTGTTAGTAGTGTTTCAGTATATTACGTTGTTTCTTGAAGAGTACGGCTTCTTTGTTGATGGAGTGGCTTTGACGTTTTACTGTTTGTAGAAGAGGTTCATTGGTTTTTGTGAGGTATGATTCCAATCCGATTGTTGTAGTTTTTAAAGTTAGTTCAAGTAGGATTAGACCTCAGCCTCTTAAAGCTCTTGGTACGTACATTCTATCAACATCTGTTTTGGGGTGGTGCATCCTCATTTGAATAAGTATTTTTCTGATCTTGGCGTCCAGTCATTTAATGTCATTCAACTTCCACTTAATAATGTTGAAGCTGTATGTTACTACGGGTATAGAAAAGGTGTTGATAGCGTTCATTTTATTGATCTCATTAAGTTCGCTTTCTAATATAAAACACACTTTCATTCAATATTCTTTTCGGATCTTTTTCTTCATAATTGAATGTTGTATTCCGTCTCCTTCGTTAATTCCTAAGTATTTGTATCTACCATCTTGGTCTAATTCCTTAATCTTGTTGTTGATATCAAACTCTAAATCTGTAGTTTTCGCTAATTTACCGCCTTTGAAGGTGGCTTTGACACATTTGTCGATTCCGAACACCATTCTAATGCCTTCGCTGAAAGTTTTCACAAAGATGAGTAGGTTTTCCTGCTGGTTGTCATCCTTGGCAAACGTTTTAAAGATCATTACTATAGAATAGGTGATACAGTTTACCATTCTGTGACTTGTATTTGTAGCTACTGTTGTTTAGCAAGCAGCTGAGTGGCGCTAATGCAAGACAAAAGAGTAGCGGTGAAAATGAATCTCCTTGGAAGATCCCACTTTTAATATTGATTGTTCTCAATGTTAATGACCCGTTTGTAGAGTTTAGGTTTAGTTGTGGTCTTCCAGTTTTTTCTTTATGCTCTCCGTTATGAATTTGATTGCTATAGGACATACTCTGTATATTTTTAAGCTCTTCTCTATACATGAGTGTGGTACAATGTCGGACGCCTTTCTGTAGTCAATTGGTCCTTAACTTCTTCTTTAAATCTCTTATGTTCTGCTGGGAGTAAATTGTTTTTCTCAAAGAAGTTGTATGTCCTCTCGGTTATGAGAGAACTAAGTTTCTTGTACATTGTTGGTAGGCAGGTGATGGGCCTATAGTTCTTTGGGTTTTGCGTCTCTTCTGTTTTGGAGAGTAGGTATTTTACTCCACACATGAGCCATTTAAGGCATTTTTCTAGGTTTATGATTATATCAATGTATGCCCGTGGGAGGTCTTAGTGGATGTTAGATAGGGTTTTTTTTTATCCCAAAATTGGCTATTCGGTTTATTCCTGGTGCTTTTCAGTTTTTAGTTTTGTAGATGGCAGCGTATTTTTTTTTGTTTTTTTAAAGTTTTTTCAGTAATATTGATATCCGTCGCATTTTGGCACTCTCTATGTGTGTGTTGCGCCTGTTGCTGATTGATCCATGTAGCTCTTTCATTGGGCATTTTCACACATATTACACCAGAAGTATTCGACTTCCGGAATATTAAGTGTGTCATTTATCTCTATTTTATTTTTCCCAAGTTCTCGATATAGTTTCTTGGCATTTTCTTTGAAGCCCTTGTTTTTCTAGGAGAATCTGTTTCTTTCTTCATAACGCCTGATTCTCTGTGCCTTCGCTTGAATTTGTTATTTAAGCTTCTCTTTAACTTTTGGTACGTCTGTCTTATTCTTTATGTCAAAGCTTCGTCTCAGTTGTCTCCCTTTTCTTTCTTTCATTTTCGAGCCCTTGTCTACTTCACTTACACGTGCCTATTTTCCTCGTAGTTTATTTAATTCGGTTATTATTTTTCCTTTGCAGACTGGCATTTTTCTTTTTCGTTTATGTTGTGTTTTTACTTTTTCGCACATTGTTTTTGTGATCGTTGCCGAGGCTGCGTATATAAGATGATTAATTTCTGTCAGGTTCATTAGTCTTTCCATTTCATCTATTATTTTTCTAATTGCTTGATTAGCGAGGTTTCCTTCAACTGACGGTTCTTTCTTACTTTTGGAATTGTTGAACTTCCTTCAAAAGTCATTTCCTTTATATTCTCCCATTTATATCGGATGTTTTTTGTCATCTCTGTTTCTCTCTCATATTCGTTATTATTTTCCTCTATTTGCTGGTGTACCTCAGAGTCTTTATTACAACTGGTTTCTATTTGTGCCTCTGCATGTGTCTCCTCTATGGTGTTGGCATTTAGCCCCTCGATCTTAACGTTTAATCTATTTTCTTATGTTTTTGAGCTATAAGGAGATAGCTGAGGCATCCGGAAGTGTCATGGTACGTGGAACTAGAACGCCCCCCCCCCCGGTGAACGAAAGAAAAGGTTCAGTTCGAAATTGCAATCACCTGAAGAAGGCCGGAGCGTACAACGGCGGAAACGTCGTAATCATGACAATAAAGATGAGGACACAAGCCCGAACGATGTAAATAATATAGATAATTGCAATATCTCATCTCAGAAATATGGACAGGGAACAAGAGATAATCTCTATCTGTGTTTAAAAAAAAAAAAAAAAACGAAGAGAAAGAGTGGGGAGTGTAACAGTGATACGAACTATCAAAGGGAGAGAAACGCTGAATTATAATAAGATATTTTTCTTATTAAACCCATAACTGAACAATATCCTAATCTTTTTAACAACCAATCAATTCAGGAAGATCGAAATAAAATTAGAGGAAAGGAACGAGTTACGTGACGGTAGCTCATAGTGAAAGAAAGGCGTCGGAAAACAAAAGAACGCATTTGTCATCTTTCCTCACATTCTTTCAGTCATTTTTTTTGTCGTCTGCCTGTCGCCATTATATTTCTCTACCGCGTCATCCCTTCACTGAAAGGTGCTAATGGCTGTGACAGCTGTACCGGAATTCTTTGGGGTTTTTTTTGGGGGGGGGGGGGGTTGTAAAAAGAATTCTCCTTCATTTTGATGCATTTCTTAAAATAAAAACAATAACGAAAAACATACAAAGTAAAGAATTTTAGGCATTTTGAATAGTTCTCAGGAGGTGTTATGAAACAAAGGGCAATTAAAAGCCAGAAACGCCAAGGTTCAAGCTCAATGGCAGCGAATCTTTACAAGTGAATTAAGCACTCAAACTGACAGACACCCTGCAGCTCTGTTATATAACATCGTGCACTGTTTCAATAACACGACCATTTTATGTGCAATTCATATATATATATATATATATATATATATATATATATTCTTAGCGATAGCACAACTCACTGTTTCATGCACAACACATTCTTCAGGTGCAGATTGATATTCTATTATTTAAATACTGGTATATATATATATATATATATATATATATATATATATATATATATATATATATATATCGTTTCATAAAATAATATAGACAAGTGTTGTCTATTTATTTTATGTAAATTTTGTAATTGACATCTTTCCTAATGGCTTATGTAAGCCGAAAGCTGAGTTGTATTAAAAAAATATTGATCAATATTGTGAATTTCTTTCTTCGTTCAACGATAATGTTATTAAATTTATCAGACGTTACGAAAAAAAATTTACATAAAATAAATAGACAACACTTGTCTATATTATTTAATGAAACGTCCATGAATGAAAAAATGCTGCCTAAATACACATGAATATATATATATATATATATATATATATATATATATATATATATATATATATATATATATATATATATACAGTGGTGTTCGATAAAAGTGACTCACCTGATTTTTTTACTAAAAATATTTTTTTTGTCTGTTGTTTTTGGGGTTAAAATAATTTTTAATCTTACTAATATAAAGACCCTTCCGACCACCTAGGAAAAAAGTTTATTCACCCTAAGGTTTCTGTTGATAATTATAAATTTGGATATAAATGAGATTCAGAAAAAACTCTGTGCAAAAAAAGTGACTCACATATCGCATTCTAATGATTAAACTGGTAAATTTAAAGAGCTTTTGACAAAATATTGAAAACTATTTTACAATACACTCAGAACAATATTCTAGAGAATTCTAGAACAGCTTAAATTTAATCTAAAGTATTCCAGAATATTCCAGAAAGCCTCATACAGTATAAAAACAGCTTGAAATAGCCACTCAAGTCATTAACCAGATGAAAGGGTACAAACACGCATCAGAACCACTTAAGGCATCTGTTATTGCCCTCTCAAAAGCAGGTAAGTCTACGAGAGAAATTGCAGAAATTGCTATAACCTCTCAATCAACTGTCTCTCTAGTGCTTAGAGCACATAATGATGCCACTCCTGCTCCAAGGAAGGAAACAAGGGGACGAAAGAAAAAGATTGATGATAGAACTGGCAGGGTAATATAGAGAGAAGTTGCGAAGAATAGGACTATAACTAGTCAAGAAATTGCAGCCAGTCTAAGCGAAGAACAAGGTGTTAGGCTTGCCTGTTCAATAGTCCGTCAAAACAAGGTTACAAATCTTGTTAGAACAAGGCTACAAATCTTGTACACGAAGGTTTAAGCCGCTAATAAGCAAAGCCAACAAAGCCAAGAGACTTGAATGGGATCACTATTAAAAAAAATTCACCGTAGAAGACTGGAAGAATGTTCTCTTCTTCGATGAAACGAAAGTTAAACTAAATTCAAAGGATAAGGTGAGTCACTTTTATCGAACAGCACTATATATAAATATATATATATATTTCTGAGATGAGGTATTATGTACACTATTTACACTATTTGGACTATTGTCCTCATCGTTATCGCCATATTTATTACAATGTTTCTCCTCGAGGACACATGGCACATTGGATAAAGGCGTTAGTTATATCCAGTGACAGGACCCAATGAGCGTGAGTTCAAAATCCGGTTAAGGCAGTGGAGAACTTGGTTAGGGGAATTAACAGGAGATAACTGATAACTGGCATCCATTAAACATGGCAAGTGGAACAGTCTACCCCAGTGAGCGAAATAAAAGGTTCAGTTCGACATTACAACCTGAAGAAGGCTGGGGCGTACAACGGCCGAAACGTTGGAATAAATATGGCGACAAAAATGAGGACAATAGTCCGATATTAAAAATATATATATATATATATATATATATATATATATATATATATATAATTTTATTATAAAATAAGAGAGCGAGGGAGATATAGATATATATTATTAATATAAATTATTATTCATCGAGCAATGTGAAATATATGTGTGTGTGTGTGTGTGTGTGTGTGTGTGCGTGTGTGTGTGTATTATGAAATGAATTAAGTTCGACAATTATTTAATATTGAAAGGAAGAAAGAACAGTAAGATATATAATCCGGTGTTCTTATAGATATTTTTATTTTTACAAAATAGTGCTCAATGTAAATTTACAGAGCATAAATATTATAAATTAATTGATTAAATATATGGCTTTTTTTTCGCTACACATTTTTAAACATGTTTCAAAAATGGAAGCTGAAAGCTCCAAATTTAATTTTGTAATTAAATTAAAGACATTAGTTCCATTTCATCTTCAAGCGAATTTTGGAGTAAGTTTTTAAATTACTGGGTTTTAAAGACAGCAAAAATCATAATTCACGTTTCCAAGGACATAGAGAAATCCAATTCAACCAGACAAGGGGTGTTTGCGTGTTCATTATCGTTGTATTTTGATGTATCAGTTATTAGTTATATATATATATATATATATATATAAAGAAAGAACAGTAAGATATATAATCCGGTGTTCTTATAGATATTTTTATTTTTATTAAATAGTGCTCAATGTAAATTTACAGAACATTAATATTATAAATTAATTGATGTAAAATATGTTTTTTTCGCTACTCAGTTCTAACCAGGTTTCAAAAATGGAAGCTGAAAGCTTCGAATTTAATTTTGTAATTAAATTAAAGACATTAGTTCCATTTCATCCTCAAGCGAATTTTGGAGTAACTTTTTAAAATTACTGGGTTTTAAAGACACAGCTAAAATCATAATTCACGTTTCCAAGGATACAGAGAAATCCATTCATCTAGACAAGGGGTGTTTGCGTGTTCATTATCGTTGTATGACATAACGATATATACTTTTATATATCAAGAAAACAGTACTGAGAATGATAGTATGACAAATATCCTGATATTAAGTATAAGTTTCTTTTTCGTTTCCATTTTCTTTAAAACCTCATCGTTGCTCGCATGTTCGGTCCATGGCATCCTCAGCATTTTTCTATAGAACTACGTTTCTCTTGCTTCAAGTTTCTTCTTCATCGTTGCGGTGCAACAGGAGCATCAGGCCAGATATGGCAACAGAATCTAATGCAAGGAGGAATGGTTGGTTTATAAATGGGCAAGATGGATTCTGTCAAGAAAAAGATTTCTGGTACAACACAGTGAACCAACTTTCCTTGCAGCAGACGTCAAAATTAATTCGTTATCAGTCAGTTATGTGCCATGCGTGATACACGCTCAGGCGATCATGTATCTTTTGATACATGATTGACAAGACAGATTTTTCCCGCAGTAGATTGCTATTTCTTTCTGCGGTAGACCAGTTTCCGTCCAAGGCTATTTACCCATAGCTGGAGGGAGAAGACGATTCATACCTTTCCGAAGGGTATTAGCGCGTAAGTGAATATAATCGATTCGACTGGAATTCGAACTCGGCTCTCCGATTCTTCAAGCCGAGCCACTATCCATTACTCCACCGTGCGTGTATAGTAGTTTCAATTCATTTTCTATGGAATTCCCTTCATTCCAATGTGTCCTCGGATTTCTGCGTCACACTGATATAATAACTATATTATGAAGTAATTTTTTAAAGCAATTCACACCAAGCAAGGCGGGAGTGCCACTAGCACGCAAGGGGTTACTGAGGATTGAGAACAAGAGTAAAGAGGTGTGTTTGGGGAAAGGATACAGAGAAGGACGGAGAACAATATCAAGGTATCAGATGACCATTGACATTACACTTGAATAATTGAAGATTATAGTTATCGGTGAAGTAAACAAGTTGGATGCAGTTCCACAGACGATAAGTGCGAGAAGAGAAGCTGTTTGGGTAGAAGAGACGGTTATATTTAACCATTTCGATATTGAAAGAGTGGGACCGAGATGCCAGCCTAGTAGCTCGCTTAAATTCATGCAGTCTGTAGAAGCAGCGAAAGTAGCTCGTCGGAACAGGTGAAAATATAGAAGAGACAGAGAGAAGCCACGGCACGTCTGTGAGAAAGCGACTGTAGACGAGATGCCAGATCAGGACCTGTCGCATTGCATATTCGTCTCCGGATTTTGTCGAGGATCTCGAGACGTACAGCGGAGGCATCAGACTATATATGTGACAGCAATGTGTCATGCCTCGATAATGATTTTATGCAAATGTCAAATATAAATGAATTTCTAATGCTTTTAGGATAGAGATGCATTATAAATTGGGAAGAGATGGATTGTTAGCAGTCAGGAAATAATAACAGTATCAGACTGTATACGAGTATAATTACTGGCTCACGTCTGGCGCGCCCGAAACGCATACAACAGCTACTGTAGTGATATTGTCAAACCAAGTAATTACGGGGGACAAAGGAATGTCCAGGGATTATGTGACTCATCCCACATCACACACCACGCCGTCTCGTATAAGTCATCTACAAACACGAGTGACAAGATTAGACGTCAACGTCTCTGGCTAGCGGAGTTTGGGAGCAGGGTGCACTAAGGGTTGGTCTTACGGAAGAATGACATCAGCGGACCCAGACGGAGGGGGGAATTCTGTTGGCTGTCTCTCGGTTTCTAAGCGGAGGGCTCGGACAGAAATCCAGTTGAGATAGACAGTTAGATATGAACAGATTGACATATATATATATATATATATATATATATATATATATATATATATATATAGAGAGAGAGAGAGAGAG
>CAHIKZ030002357.1:1817500-1835000 GCA_903632075.3 Acanthosepion pharaonis
CAATTGAAGTAGAATATTCTGTAACCTTGGAAACGTGATTTTAGCTGTGTCTTTAAAACCCAGTAATTTTTTAAAAGTTACTCCAAAATTCGCTAGAAGATGAAATGGAACTAATGCTTTTAATTTAATTGCAAAATTAAATTCGCGGCTTTTAGCTTCTATTTTTGAAACATGGTTAGAACTGTGTAGCGGAAAAAAACATATTTTAAATCAATTAATTTATAATATATATATATATGTGTGTGTGTGTGTGTGTGTGTGTGTGTGTGGAGCGTTCTAGATTTCAAAGTTCACGTGTAAATACGAACAGTCGAAATGTTTTGAATTTACAGAAACATATACATATTCAATGACAACTGAAGATGTTCTCAGATGAGATTGAAAGTACATGGGAAAATAAAAACTATTTGAAAGAAAATTTTGATATTTTTCTTAGTCAATTTTCTAAGTCTGCCAAGAAATTAATCCGCCAACTTGAAAGGATCACAATGAAAACTAATCGACATGATATGTCTAAATTATTTAACCAAACCTGTTTAAAGGAAAATATGCTGCCTAAATATACACAATATATGTATATATATATATATGTGTGTTTGTGTGTTTGTGTGTGTGCGTACGTGTGTGTGTGTGTGTGTGGGGCACTGAGGTCAACAGCCAACGACGACAGTCTGATCCATGCTTAAACGCAATCTTTAGGCTATAAAGCTTGCGTTTAATCATAAAAGTGACTGTCGTCGCCACTAGATGTTTACATCAATGTGCATTTTTATATTTACATACGTTCTATCCCTGATATTCAGTACTCTAACCCATAAATATCATCATCATCATCATCATCATCATCATTGTCATCATCATCATACCCCTCACTTTTGTGAACGTAGGGGGCGGGGATATGAAGGCAAAACATACACTGAATCTTCTCCACTACTGTCTATCAATGGTAGCCATCAGTAATTCTGGTATAGTCATACTTGTCCATTGTTTGACATTGTCCAACGATAAATATAGCATAATCATAAAACTACATTTTATATATATATATATATATATATATATATATATATAAATATAAATAAATATATATATATATATATATATATATATATATATATATATATATATATATATATATATATATGAATAAATATAGTTTTATGATTATATATATTTATCGTTGGACAATGTCAAACAATGGACAAGTATGACTATACCAGAATTACTGATGGCATAATATATATATATATATATATATATATATATATATATATATATATATATATATGTGTGTGTGTGTGTGTGTGTGTGTGTGTATGACTGTGTGTCGACAGTATTTATGTGATGTTGCAATTGAATTGTACCTAGAAACTACACTATCTCTGAATTGCCTTGTTTCTGTTCAAAAGTTTCTGAAAATGAAGCTAAAACTAAAATAAAAATAATCATATATGTTTATACAAAATTAAAAAATAAATATGCATACATACACACACACACACACACACACATATATATATATATATATATATATATATATATATATATAATGTAATTGGGCAGCAATCTTTTATTTTATACATGTTTCGTTAAAGACAACTGAGCTTTTTATTCAATTTTTCTTGTGTTCTTACAAGTGTTTTCCTTTCTGGACACAAAGTGTGTAAAAACTGTCCAAAGGTTTTGTATATGCGAGCGCTTTCGGCTATTCTTTTAGCCATTATCAAGGCGGATTTTTAGTTTTAATTTATTTTATAACTGGATGTGTGGATTATTATGTATGTATCTGAAGTTACAGGAATGATTTATTTTCCGAACGCGGTCAGCATGTTGTGGCCGTGTTTATAGTTAATGTTATGCGTGTTGGCTTTTTTATTATTAGTGCTTCCCTTATTTTTAGTATTTTTTTAAATGTGGATGAGATTATTTTACTTGTACTATCAATGACTATGTTGCAGATAGAATTTGATAGGTTTCTACTAGCATGTTGCGGACGAAGATTTTATATATATATATATAAGAACAAATCTACAAAAAGCTGAATGAGATCGATGCATTTAAAGATCTAGGTACACTGTAGTATGATCCGATTCTTTTTTGTTTGTTTTTTACTGCCCGATAAAATCAAGCCACTTTTTAAAAAGCGTTCTGAATAAAACAATGAGTGATACCATGCATAAATTCTCGACAACCTTTTTTTTAGGTGTACCTAATTACCGCCTGATGACGGTAAACGCCCGATAATACCCAACCGCTCTTTTTAAAGTGTTCTAAGTGTAAACATTTCCAATTTACTTAATTACCGCCTGAGAACGACCAATAATCCACCAGCATCACCCGACAATTATTTAGTCTAAATATTAGTCCCCCCCCTCTCTCTCTCTCTCTACATATATATATATATATATATATGTTTTAAAATTTTAGATATTTATCAAACCTTAACCTCCCAAATATGCACGTTAAAGTAACGCGAACTGACAGCGTCTAGGAATTTGAATGAAACCTGTCGTGTAATTTATTGGGGCTGTTGTAACGCGTCTTCCTTAATGTAGTCCTTATCGCTCACCCCTTAACCACCTTTATCTAGAGACGAGACGCGTTAGATTTGAACAACATCCAGCCGACACACTGGGGTTAAAATAGGAAACTAAAATGATACATATGACACACTCATATCCTCTCTCCCACCTCACTTCCTCACTTCGTTAACTTTGCGTATACTTGATGAGGTCCGTAAAAAACGTGTGAATTTCTTTTCATTTTTTCATTTCAGCTTTTGGAAGTAAAGTCTGATGATCCAGAACCCTGTTAAAGGGGTTATGATGAAATAACTTATTACATGGAATCTTAACGTGGTCTGTCCTTTATTCAAACAAATATATATATATATATATATATATATATATATATATATATATATATATATATATATATATATATATATATATATATAGATAGATAGATAGATAGATAGATACATACATACATACATACATATATATACAGTGCTGTTCGATAAAAGTGACTCACCTGATTTTTTTTGCTTAAAACTTTTTTCGCCTATTGTTGATGAAACGAAAGTTGAGCTAAATTCAAAGGATAAGCGATCTAAAATCCGAAGAAGAAGCTTTGAAAGCTCTTTGAATTTAGCAGTAAGTACTGTCAAGCATCCTTTCAGTATAATGTTCTGGGGATGCTTTTCTTTTCATGGAACTGGTTTCTTAAAACCTATTGAAAAGACCCTCAGGAGCGAGCAGTACAAGAAAATTTTAGAGTCTTGTCTGCTCCCTTCTGCTGAAAGGGTGCAAATCGACCCCACCAAGCTCATTTTTATGCAGGATAATGCTCCCTGTCACAAATCAAAATTGATGAAGGAATACTTTGATGAGAAGCAGGTGAGTGTTATGACATGGCCGCCCCAATCTCCTGACCTCAACCCCATAAAAATCTTATGGAGCATTATAAAGTACAGGCTCTCGAGAAAACAGTTGAGCAACAAAGAGGTTTTAATTGTGAATTTCATATCCGAATGGAATTCAATGCTTGGAGATGAGATTTGCCAGAACCTAATCAAGCAAATGCCAAAAAGGGTTGAAAAGGTTACTTAAAATAAAGGAGGACCCATAGATTATTAAATATTTCGAACTATATTACCTATTATAAATAAATTATACCTCTATTATTCTCTATTTAAAGCTGTTCGGTTATGTTTCTATTGATTACTAGTTGCAGGAAATAAGTGAGTCACTTTTTTTGCACAGAGTTTTTTTCCTAAATCTTATTTATATCCAAAATTACAATTATTAATAGAATACCTTAGGGCGAGTAAACTGCACTATATATACTTACATATACATACATACATACATACATACATATATATATACGTACATAAAAAATATATATATATATATATATATATATATATATATATATACATACATACATACATACATTTTTATATATATGTATGTATATATATATATATATATATATGTACATACACATATATATATATATATATATATATATATATATATATATATATATATACATACATACACACACACATATATATATGTATGTTTGTATATATATATATACATACATATATATATATATATATATATATATATATATATATATATATATATATATATATATATATATATATCAGTTCAGAATTTAAATACTCGAACACTGTCGAATCAGTATCGAAGATATGAACCTAAAATGGAAAAAGTGGAATAAAAAAAAAACTGAAGAATTTAAATAAAAAGATTAACCGACATTACTTTAGGATTGTTCCTTTCTATTGGTTCTTTTTTTTTTTCATTCATTATTGTATTTATAAATCAGCATCTGTCATTGGAAATTATTCAAGAACTTTCCACGGTATTCTTTCTTATTATCCTAATGTTGTCGCTTGAGTGGTGTCAATTGTCTATTATTATTATTATTATTATTATTTCCTTTGATTTCTGGCGTGTACACATTTCCATCCGGGTCCCGATCAGAGAGCTTAGGTCAGAAATGGCATCATGACATTTTCCACTGAGTGATTTTGAGAAAAAAAATTACACCTATTTTACATAGATAAAGCCTTTCGTAAGGTGTGGGCTGTACTTGTATTTCTTTAAGGCATGGGCCATCAGGAATCCGTTCAATTGGAATCTTTTCCAATCAATCCGAGGGCTCCAACTACAACTGGAATTGTTAATGTCCTCATGCGTCACATTTTTGAGATTTCGATTTCAGGGTCCTTGCATTTTGATAGTTTTTTGAAGATCTACAAAGATATTTACTATTATTATTATTATTATTAATAATAATAATAATAATAATAATAATAATAATAATAATAAGAAGAAGAAGAAGAAGAAGAAGTAGGACAAAGAAAAACAGTGCCTAACTTATATAACGATTTTGTCTAAATGGTTGACAGAACCAGGAGTTCAAAGGAGAGTAAGTAAGCAGACACTAGAGCTACGAAGGATAAAAATCAGTGGAGAGCCATGATCGTCACGGCTCATAGAAGAAGAAGAAGAAGAAGAAGAAGAAGAAGAAGAAGAAGAAGAAGAAGAAGCTAGTGTAAATGGCTGGCAGAGCATGGTTTAAGAGATATAGCGAAAGACAAAATTTGCTAAGAGCTACACAAGACAGGAGATTGTGGAGGGCCATGATCACCAACGTCCTGAAAGGACACGGTACATAGAAGAAGTCATGTGACAGCATGTCTTCCCATTACTTCGAAACTCTCCTCGGGATTCTTTGGGCATTTAATAGTATGGGTTCAGTATTTATTATATATTATTATTTACTGAGTTTCCACACCACTGGGGGTTTTCGAGGAAGATCAAGTGACAACAAGTCTCTCCAATACTCAAGAACTCTCTCTCTCTCTCTCTCTTTCTCTCTCTCTTTCTCTCTCTCGTATTCTTTTTAGTTGTTCTCATGAACACATTCTTTTAATGGAGGGGTGTTGATGGTTTCAAGCCACATACTGTTATAGAACATACCTATTCTATTGTAAATAGACTCTCCCACATATAATAAGTAGTAGTAGTAGCAGTCGCCAGTGAGCTGAGTGAGTTGGTGAGTCAGTCGATGTCGGACATTAAAGTATCAACCATCACAACTAGATTGCTGCGTCATTAACTATTATTTTAAGTTCCTAACGTTTTGTAGGTCGAACCTTTTTTACGACCGACTTAGTGAAATACAAGCCTCCACTGTGAAAACTACTCTACAACACATTGGCGACGAGGGATTCGGATTCATATGGAGGAAGAAAAACCTTTTCGTACTCTACAACACATACGGATTTTAAATTTTTATCGTCTGTTATTATTTCTTTCAACGAATATTTCTTTTTGCTTCTCTTATTTCTGTTTCAATTCGTTCGTTTCTTCTCCTTTCTTCTTCTAACGTGACCCCCAACTTCTCTTTCTTTTGTGCTTTCTCATTTTTCTATAGTCTTTTTTTTATTATTCGGTATCACCCCATGCAAGGGAGTAAAGCCACTAAGATACAAGGAGTCACAGGGCGCGGAAGAATTAGGAACAGAAACATTAATAATGAGCGGAAAGAGAAAAGAGAAATCAAAGGGAGAGTAGATAGCGATTGAGTTTGCATTTAAATTTTTGCAAGTTGGCTGGAAAGCACGGAACAGGAAGTGAGCTCCACAAGGGAGAAGTGCGAGATAAGAAACTGTTAGCATAGAACTTACGGCATCATCTAGCCAGCTTGATAAATTGATGAGATCTATACGCGAGGCTAGTATTGCGCTTAAATTCATAAAGTCTAGGAACCATCGCAAAATGCTCATCTGAACAATAACCATGAAAGTATTTATAGAAACGACACAGAGGGGCCACTTGATGGTGGTGGGAAACTGGCTGAAGCCGAGCTGCCAGATCAGGACCGATAATATTGCTGATTCTTCTTTGGATCTTATCAAGGATCTCAAGGTAAAAAGAAGTAAAGTTCTGCTTCCTTTTTGTTTTCCTTTTACATGTCTGTTTTGCCTTCTTTTTCTTCTTCATCTTCTTCTTCATCTTCTTCTTCTTCTTCTTCTTCTTCTTCTTCTAATATAAAATTTTTCTTCTTCTTCTAATATAAATCGTTTCTTCTTTTCTAATTCTAAAATTTTTCTTCTTTTTCTTCTTCTTCTGGTATAATGTTTTCCTCCTCATCCAAGATAGCATTTCTTCTTGTTTTTTTTCTTCTTCTCTCATCTAATATAAATTTTTCTTCTTCTATTATAATTTTTCTTTTTCTTTTTCTTCTTGCCCTAACATAACATTTCTTTTTTCTCTTTTACTTCTTCTTCTAATATAACGTTTCTTCTTTTTCTTTTCCATTTTCTTTTTCTTCTTCTAACATAACATAACATTTCTTTTCTTTCTTTTTCTTCTTCTAACAAAAAATTTCTTCTTTTTCTTCGTCTAATATATCTTCTTCAAATATCATATTTTTCTTCTTCTTCTTCTTCGTCTTCATCCTTTTCGTTTTCTCATATTTCTACAGCTTGTTGCCGTTTTTCTTTTAACATGTATATCTTTCTTCTTCTTCTTCTTCTTTGCGTTCTCATTTATCTATATCCTGATTCTCGTTCTCATTTTCCTTGATTTTCTTCTTCTTCTTCTTCTTCTTCTTCTTCTTCTTTTTCTAATAAAACATTTTCTACTCCATTTTCTTTGCTTTCTTTCTCATTTTTAAACCGTTTTTTTTTTTGCTTTTTTTTTTGTATATATATCTCACTCCTTTTCTTCTTCCGTCTAGCCAGCCCCTGCCTTCTCTTTTTATTTGCCTTTCACCTTTTCTTCTTTCTTCCCTCCTTCCTTCCTCCGTCTTCCTTCTTTCTTTCTTCCTCCTCCCCCTCCCCACATTTACATTTTTCTTGAATCTGGAACATGACCTGTTTACGCCTCGTTTCGATCTCGGAAACTCGCATGGAATGTCTCCGTAAACATAACCACAAAACATTCCTTTGTGATTTGGATTGACATTTTTTTTCCCCTTTTTTTTTATTCTTCATCTTCTTCTTGTCGTGCACTCACGAACCGCCCCACACCCCAACCTCAGGTCTCCTCGAATTATCTTCTGAAAAAGTTGTGTTACCTTTAGGTGTAGGGGGTGGGAGAGGAATCGTGCTGCTGGTAGCGTATCTCGTTGCTTCCGCCAACTCCTACACAACGGTAACCTTTTTTTTTTTCATGTTATCACTATTATTATTCATATTTTTGTTTTGTTATTAGTAGCGACAGGAGTAATAGTCGTATTAAAGAATTTCCACTCTTTCAGGAATCTACGGTGCTCGATCCTTTATTAGGGAAACAAAAGCACTGTAGGGCATGATGGCACTACAGGTTACCATTGTTGTTCTGTGACTCACTCTTCTGTAATGCGCCGTTCACTAGTAATACCTGTTCAATAAAAGCATTAGCTTGGAATGGCAACCGGTAAAGTAGTGGCTCATCAGAATGGATCACCTGTAAGTGAAGTCAAAATATCTCTTTCTTTTTTTATAAACATTCCTAAGTGGATTATGATGGCAGCAGAATTAAAGGAATGGAGACATAGTTGCTAAGTGAGGGCAATCGTAACATTGAATGTTATTTGCACGAAAACTGGCTTCATCGAAAGCGCTAAGTCGAATCCACTTCGTCAAATGCTTGATTTTACACACACACACACAAAAAAAAAAAAAAAAAAAAAAAAAAAATCAAAATCGAGCATAACATTTGTGTCGGGAAAGTGCTTTTTTTTAAAATTATGTATTACTGTGTAACCCGGATATAAGAGACCCGGATATAAGAGAAACCCGGATATAAGAGAGATTTTCTCTGGTTCCCAAATTAGAGCCTGTGTTAATGTATATAAAATAGACCAAACCCGGATATGAGAGAAACCCGGATATAAGAGACTTCGTCTCCGGTCCCGACAACTCTCTTATATCCGGGTTGCACTGTAAATCATTTTAAATGTTTGTTGTTTATTTACGATTATGAATAGATTTTTCTCCATAGATTCATCACTTCGTTCACGTAACAATATTTCATTCTATTTATTCTAAAAAAAAATTTTATTACAATTTATTCTAAAATTATTTAATTAATTAATTATTTTTTTTTATTACAAAATAAAATTATTTAATTATTAATTATTTTTTTTTATTACAATTTATTCTAAAAATATTTAAAAACTAGTAAAAATGACGAACAAAAAAACAAAACAAAACTAGCCATTTATACACAGGGAGTCCCACAAAGTCATCAGACATATAGAAAAATGTACTAAAATTACAACGGAAAGTGTTAAAATGTTTACATAATATTAACTAAATACTGAAGTTTATATCACAACAACGAAAGTTATTTGCCCGAAAGCTGGCATTACCGTATGCGCTAAACTAAATCCACTAAGTCGAAATCACAAAAAAAAAAAAAAATTAAAATCAAAACTTAAAAATTGGGCATAATTTTTATATTTAAATGGTACTTTTTTAAATTATATATTAAATAAAATATATTTTAAAAGTACTTTTTAAAATTATGTATTAAATAAATTAAATATATTTGAATAGTACTTTTTTTTAAATTATGTATTAAAAAAATTAAATATATTTGAATAATACTTATTTAAATTATGCATTAAATAAATTAAATATATTTGAATAGTACTTTTTTAAAATTATGTATTAAATAAATTAAATATATTTGAATAGTACTTTTTAAATTATGTATTAAATAAATTAAATATATTTGAATAGTAATTTTTCAAAATTATGTATTAAATAAATTAAATATATTTGAATAGTACTTTTTAAATTATGCATTATGTAAAATAAATAAATTAAATATATTTGAATAGTAATTTTCAAAATTATGTATTAAATAAATAAATATATTTGAATAGTACTTTTTTTAAAATTATGTATTAAATAAATTAAATATATTTGAATAGTACTATTTTAAATTACGTATTAAATAAATGAAATATATTTGAATAGTACTTTTTTTTTTAATTATGTATCAAACAATTTTAAAAATTGTTCTTTATTTACGATTAGGAACACCTTTTTCTCCATGAATTATCACTTCATTCATGTAATAATATTGCTTAATATTTTGGTTTTATTCTAGAAATATTTAAAAATTAATAAAAATTACGAAAAATAAAAAAAATATATTTAAATACAAGGTGTTCACAAAATCATTAGACAAATAGAAAAATAAATTTAGAACGAAAACTGGATACTGTTGAAATGTTTACATAAAATCAACTAAATAATGAAGCTAATATCACAACAGCGTTAAGTTATTTGCTTGAAAACTGTTTTCAGCGAAAGCGTTAAGTCGAATCCACATCGTCGAATTCAAAACAAAAAATATCAAAATTTAAAATGGGCGCAACTTTGTATCTGAGCTTTTTTTAAATTCTGTATTTAATAATTTCAAATTTTTGCAGTTTATTTGTGGTTGTGAATAAGTTTTTTTTTTTCTCCATAAATTCATCACTTCCTTCCGGTAACATCTTAAGATTTTGGTTTCATTTTTAGAAATATTTAAAAACCAGTAAAACTTACAAAAAAAAATTAATACATGATGTCCCCAAAGTCATTAGACAAATAGAAAAATAAATTAAAATTACAACGGAACCTGGATACTGTTGAAATATTTCTATAATATAAAGTAAATAGAGAAGTTTATATAGAAATAGTAAATAAATTTCTATATGGACCCCATTCGTTGCCGTCCTGAGTATGACGATAAACTACATCCGCGTCCTGGGTAAGACGATAAACTACGTCCGCGTCCTGAGTATAACGATAAACTACATCCGCATCCTGGGTAAGACGATAAACTACATCCGCGTCCTGAGTATGACGATAAACTATATCCGCGTCCTGGGTAAGACGATAAACTACATCCGCGTCCTGGGTATGACGATAAACTACGTCCGCGTCCTGGGTAAGACGATAAACTACGTCCGCGTCCTGGGTAAGACGATAAACTACGTCCAACAGCAAGGCCTCTGATCAGGAGGTTTTGTGGAACCACCTCTTAATTGCTGGTGTTCTCAGGTCCGCCTTGACCCATGGTGATAGCACCTGCTAGGGTCCCAACTATGGGTAAATAGCTAAGCCCCAAACTGGGGCCAAAACACTATGAAAGTGTAAAATAAGTTTTAATAGCAGCAATAAACTTTTTGAGGCAAAACTTTTACCAGCAATACATTATTACCAGCTATATATTTTTGAAAAAAAAAAAGAAAGATTACCAGCTATACATTTTTTTTAAAATTACCAGCTATATATTTTTGAAGAAAAAAGATTACCAGCTATACATTTTTTTAAATTACCAGCTATATATTTTTGAAGAAAAAAGATTACCAGCTATACATTTTTTTAAATTACCAGCTATATATTTTTGAAGAAAAAAGATTACCAGCTATACATTTTTTTAAAATTACCAGATATATATTTTGGAAAAAAAAAAGATTACCAGCTATACATTTTTTTTTAAATTACCAGCTATATATTTTTTGAAAATTATTACCAGCGATACATTTTGAAGGAAAAAATATTACCAGCAATAAAAATTGTCTGCATAAATTAATAACCCATTGTGGTTGATATACCGTAAAACAAAACAAACCAACCCAACCCATTCGTTGCACGATGGACTTCTAAGCGATACTCAATTTCTGACTATGTCCTTTTTAACATACCTTTATCAATAGTCGTAATGGCGGCAGTTATTCTTTGCTTAAGGTCAAGGCCTCCAGGAGAGATTTTGCAAGGCGGTACAAGACCCTTTTGGGGCGCCGAGGCAGGCAAAGATTTTTCTCAAAATTAGAAATTTTATTATGACAAAAAGGGGAAAAAAAAAGCATTTTATGATTAAATTTTGCTCTCGTCCTTCTGATTATTCTTTTCTCTTTCCACTCATTATTAATGTTTCTGTTCCTAATTCTTCCACACCCTTTAACCCCTTGTGTCTTAGTGGCTTTATTGCCTTAATTGGGATGATACTGATTAATAAAAAAAAAAAAATTCAGTGCGTACATCGGCCGAATCATCGTGAATGACAATAAAGATGAGGACAACAGTCTAAACAATGTAAAAAGTGTAAACAATTCCGGTGCCTCATCTCAGAAATATAGACATATCCTGAAGAAGGGCGGAGCATACAACGGTCGAAACATCGTGAATATGGCAACGAACATACGGACACCAGTCCGAACAACGTAAATAGTGTAAATAGTTACAATACATCGACTCAGAAATATAGACAGATCCTGAAGAAGGCCGGAGCATACGACGACTGAAACATTGTGAATATGACAATAAAGATGAGGACAACGATCCAAACAATGTAAATAGTGTAAATATTTACAATACTGACTCAGAAATATAGACAGATCCTGAAGAAGGTCGGAGCATACGATGACCGAAACATCGTGAATATGACAAGATGAGGAAATATAGACAGCGAAAGATACTAAATTTAAAAGTTTATTTTTATTGTTTAAAAAATATTCCTGAGAGTTAAAAACGCCTGGGATTTAAAAATTACGCCTGGGAGTTAAAAATTACGCCTGGGAGTTAAAAATCACGCCTGGGAGTTTGTTTTGCAAACTAAACTTCATTTATTTCCATCATTTTAAACCAGAATATTCTTTAAACATTTTAAACAGTGTTATTGATAAATCCCCCAGAAATGGGTTAAATATCAGGTGATCAAAAAAGATGATAATCAGTTATCAAGAAAATATGGTGAGGGGGCGGGAGGCACAAAAGACCAAACAAGTTCCAAAATCTTTTTCCTGTTACGGACATGTAGGTTGTGTAATGGATAGCGACTCGGAATGTGAAATCTGAGAGCCGTGTTCAAATTGCAGTAGGGTTCGATATATACACTGATGCGCAAATACTCTAGGGAAAAGTATGAATCCATGTCCCCCTGTAGGTATGGGTTAAATAGTTAGACTTATATTTGGATAAATCACTGTCATTCTCAAAAAAATGGTTAATGCATTATTTGCTAACAGAAGAAGATTTTTTCTTACAATCCAAAATGGGTTCTTGATTACTCTTTTCTCGTTCAGCTCATTATTAATGCTTCTGTTCAGAATTCTTTCACACCCTGTAAACCCCTTGTGTTTTAGTGCCTGGCATGGCGTGATACCTTTATTGCCTGGCATGGCGTGGTACCTATTAAAAACCAAAACCACAAGGCATTCCTGTAGTAAAATCATTTACAATACATTCCTATATAAAAATATTTTCTCGCAGCATTCCTATCGTAAAATAATTTAAAATGCATTCCTATCGTAAAATAATTTAAAATGCATTCCTATCGTAAAATAATTTCCGATGCATTCCTGAAATGCATTTCTATGGTCCAATAATTGGCAGTGTAATTATCATTTCCAATGTATTCCTGCAGTAAAAATCATTTTACAAAGTAGTCAAAGAATAAAATAATCTCTAGTTAATTCTATACTCTTCCTATTCGCTTCAACAAATATGTAACCATTCAGATTTAGAGGTATTGAATTAATACAGCGTTATCTGTCGATATTTCTGAGATGGAGTATTTTGTACACTATTTACATTATTCGGACTATTGTCCTCATCTTTGTCGCCATATTTATTACAACGTTTCGGCCCTTTAGTATCTGTCTATATTTCTGAGATGAGGTATTTTGTACACTATTTACATTATTCGGACTATTGTCCTCATCTTTGTCGCCATATTTATCACAACGTCTCGGCCGTTGTACGCTCTGGCCTTCTTCAGTGGCTGTCTATATTTCTGAGATGAGGTATTACGTACATTATTTACATTATTTGGACTATTATCCTCATCTTTGCCGCCATATATATTACAACGTTTCGGCCCTTTAGTATCTGTCTATATTTCTGAGATGAGGTATTATGTACACTATTTACATTATTCGGACTATTGTCCTCATCTTTGTCGCCATATTATTACAACGTTTCGGCCCTTTAGTATCTGTCTATATTTCTGAGATGAGGTATTACGTACATTATTTACATTATTTGGACTATTATCCTCATCTTTGTCGCCATATTTATTACAACGTTTCGGCCCTTTAGTATCTGTCTATATTTCTGTGATGAGGTATTATGTACACTATTTACATTATTCAGACGATTATCCTCATCTTTGTCGCCATATTTATTATAACGTTTCAGCCGTTGTACGCTCCCGCCTTCTTCATGCCTTTCCCAAGAGTATTAGTGCGAAAATAAACACAACTGACTCGACTAGATTGTGACCTCGGCCACCGATTCCAGCTCCCAAGCTGTTATATCCCACGTTGTTGGGATGAACAAAAGCGAATGAAAATAAAAGACAAGTGTATTTTAACACATAATAAAACAACTTTTATCCATTTACTGTCTGAAGACAAGAAGGATTAGTTTGAATTGAAACCATGAATTTCACGTAAACAGCTTGTCAGCATATTTAATTGGGATGTGCCGCCTTTGACTTCCAAGACAAGGGAAGTAACTCAATTGTATATCGAGTTATCGCCCTTTATCGGGGAAGTAAATCAGCTTCCCCTAACACAAGTCAATGGCCATTACGCTACCCGCACATCTGTTAGTGCCGTATGCGTAGTATAAATGCATTACTAAAGGTTTACTATAGAAAAAAATTGAAAATTATTTTACTATAGAAACGTATTATTATACTATAGAAATGTGTTGAAAATCAGGAAGAAATCGAGATGGGATTTTAGAGTAGGCAGTGCGACAAAAAATAATCGTTTCTTTTTTCTTTTTCTTTTTTTCATATTGCGATAGCTTTTTTTTTTTTTCAATTTTTCTTTATTAAATTTAATAAAAGTTAATAAGGAAGTCTTGTTTGCTATGTAAGTTCATTGCACACCGAGCCGTCTGTTCTGTGGTAGCCCAAAAATATACTCATGATGATTTCTTAAAATTTAAAAAAAAATATTTTTATTAATTCGTAATCTAGTAAGCTTAATCAATCGGAATACACGAAATAAATAGTTGAAAAAATAAATGATTAAATATCATTTCGCGACTGCTAAGAGCTAAACTAGAAAGAAAGTTGTGGCGAGCCGTGATCGCCTATGTTCTGAAAGAATGTGACACATAGAAGAAGAAGTGGGGGATCAATTAACAATGAAGTTACATAGAAAACTGGATCCCCTATTAAATTTTATACATTTTTTTTTTTTAAAAATATTCGTGAGGGTCATCAGCAAAAAGATGAGCCCTAAATGATATTTGCAGGTCGGGGTCACTAAAATCAAGCAGGTGCGGAAGTTTAAATACCTGGGAAGTGCTTTGACAGAGGACGGTAAGTGCGACACTGAGATCCGTAGACGTATTGGGACGGCCAAGGACACATTCCAAAGGCTGGACAGAGTATTGTGGGACAAGAGGATTTCTTTTGGTAACAAACTGAGCTGTTACATGACATCTGTCCTTCTTTACGGCAGCGAATGTTGAGCAGTCTCCTCAAAGATGAAGAAGAGACTCGAGACAACGGAGATGTGGTTCTATAGAAGAATTTTGAGGATATCATGGACTAAGCGTGTGAGCAACGATGAGGTCTTGAAGAGGATGATAAACAAGGTGGAGGCTTATGCTTAATATAAGGAAGAGGCAGATTAAATTTCTGGGACACGTGATGAGAAAGGAAGGCCTGGAGAATCTGATACTCACAGGGCGAATAGAGGGGAAAGAGAGACAAGGGAAAGCAACGCATGACAGACCTGGCTGGCTTAAGCAAGTGTATGACAGAACGTGGTCTGGGGGAGGTGGTAGAGGGACGAAACTTATTGAGAGGTCAAGGGATAGGAGGATGTGGAGAGCCATGACCGCCTACGTCCTGAAAGGATACGGCACATAAAAGACAGGAAGAATCTTCATCAATAATAATATAGAAAAAAAATTCGTAATATAAATGATTAGGGAAATGCTATTTCGAATCTGTTTAGCATTTTTTTTTTTTTTTTTGCTTTCGTCGTAGTTAGGGAGAAAGAAAACAATACTGGAATTCTATGGGATATCCATCCTCTTATATGGCCGTGAATGTTGGACAATTTTCTCCACGGATGAGGATATAACAGGAGGCAGCAGAAATGTGGTTCTACAGAAGGATACTGAAAATTTCATTGGTGAAGCGAGTAAGTAACAAAGAAGTCTTAAAGAAAATGGCCACGGAAAAGAACACTTCTACTCAGAATCAGAAAAAAGACAACTGAAATTCTTTGGATACTCTCGTCTTTTGGAGACTAGAGTAAGGAAGGAGGACTTGGAAAACTTAACCCTCACGGGGACATATTACGGGCAAAAGAGATTGGGGGTGGAAGGCAGCAAGCCATTTATCTGACGAGTTTCTGGGTGGGTGTCGAAACATTGGGGTGGGAGCATTAGCAAAGGTAGACTTACTGCTAACAGCCACAAGGGATAGGAAGTTGTGGAGAGCCACAATCGCATATTTCCTAAAGGGACACGTTAAACAGAAAAAGAAGAAGAAGACATTGATCGGGCGAAATAAAAGCCAACCTATTCGGCTGAGTCATAAACAATTTAACTTTATTCTTTCAAAAATAAAGTCCAGTTACATTTTATTTCAATTCTATATTCATCATCATTTGCAATGACTTGTTGCCAACTTATTAAGCAGCTTTTCGATAAAACGACTGAGTAAAATTCCGCAGGTTTTCATGTGAGAGGTTTTCCGACCAACTCTGGAATCTGGTTTTTCTTTAAACAAAGATTTCTCCCAGTAAAGCGTTATAACCTCCGACCTTCTTCATATGTTGTTAGGGAGAAAGTAAAGAATACTGAATTGCTATGAGATATCCATCCTCTTATATGGCCGTGAATGTTGGACAATTTTCTCCACGGATGAGGATAAAACTGGAGGCAATGTGAAATGTGGTTCTACAGAAGGATACTGAGAATTCCATGGGTGGAGCGAGTAAGTAACAAGGAAGTTAAAGAAAATGGCAAACGGAAAGAAACTTCTACTCAGAATCAGAAAAAAGACAGATGAAATTTTTGAAATTCCTTTGAGCATATAAGTAAGGAAGAAAACTTACCCCTTGGGGACATATTATGGGCAAAAAAGATTGGGGGGGAAGGCAGCAAGCCATTTATCTGACGAGGGATGCAGATTGATGGCAAGCAAAGGAAGACGGGGGAGAAAGATGGTGAGCCCACTTTTCTAAAGGGACACGTTTGTTTGAAGAAATGAAGAAGAAGAAGAAAACAGGGGCTGGTCTGAATTAACAAATTTATTTTTCAATTTTATATTCAATCTGCTAATTGCAACAAGCTTTTGGATAAAACGACTGAGAAGTTTTTTTTCAGAGAGTTTTCCGACCAACTCTGAATCTGGTTTTCTTTAACAGCTCCAGTAAAAGGTTTTCCGACCCCATATGTTGTTGGGGAGAAAAAAAGAATACTGAAATGAGATATCCATCCTCTTATACATCAGTTGCATTACGGAAAGCAATGTGAAATGGTTCTACAGAAGGATACTGGGAATTTCATGGAAAGTAAGTAACCCAAGTCTTAAAGAAAATGGCAAAACTCAGAATCCAAAAGACGGATAGCTGAAATTCCTTGTTGATTGATTTATCTATTTCGTTTTTTTTTTTTTGTTTTGAATTTTTTAACAAAGAGAGAACAACTTAATAGCAACCTCTTTGTGGAGAGGTTATTTAAAACTGAAACATATTACAAGAGGGGTTGAAAAGCACTGAATAATTTTTTTTTCTTTTTACGACTTATCAACCCTTTGTGGGTTATTAAAACAAAAACATATTTCGGGTCGTAAGAATAATTTCTTCTTCTTTTTTACGGCTTATCAACCTTTGTGGGTTATTTAAAGCCCAAACATATTTCGGGTTGTAAGAATAATTTCTTCTTCTTTTTTACGACTTATCAACCCTTTGTGGGTTATTAAAAGCCAAA
>CAHIKZ030002357.1:1837500-1850000 GCA_903632075.3 Acanthosepion pharaonis
ACGTTTCAATCTTACTAGGCTTCATCAGATCAAAAAGTAAGAAAAAATGTGTGTATGTGTATTTGTGCGTATGCTCAAATTATAAATAGTACTTTTTTCTGCTAAGTTGGCGTTTCTCGTGCTGAAAGAAAAGAATGAAGTTGTGCGAAAACAAACAAAAAAAAAACGTTATTTTTAATCTGTGTCTTTCCTTTACAATTTTCTTGTTTTTGTCGAAATTGATTTATACATTCTCCCAGGTTTTCTGCACTGAATTTAAGGGAAATCGCCGCATTTTCAGAATTGCTCGGAAGTTAAACATTCCTATAGCGTTTTCTGAAATGTATTTAAGGTAAATCCTTTTCCATTTTTTTTTCAGAATGGGTTAAAAATAGAAGAGTTATATATTTTTAGTTCTGTCGTTGTGTTTACTTTGTCGGCATTGTGTGCATACAATAGGATACAGAATCCAGACAAATTTTGAAGATTATGACGAATGGAAAACCCTTTCATTGAAACTAGATTACGCCTTTCGCCCTTACCAGGCTTCATCAGATCAAAAATGAAAGAAAGATATGCGTGAATGTGTATTTGTGAGTACTCTTCAATTATAAATCGGTAGTATTTTTTTTCCTGCTAAGCTGGCGTTTCTCGGGATGAAACAAAGGATAAAATCGTGCGACTTTTAATTAAAAGAAAGAAAAAAACTTGTAATTTCAATTTATTTTTATGGAAATATTTCGACTAGCAGTTGCCAGTTTTGGTCACTCCTTAATTTGAGTAAAACCGTACAAATAAGTTCGAAACGCTTAAGAATTCAAATCAAGGAAAACAAACCAAGTTGATAACGTTTACAGCGTAATAGCAAGTCGAGGCATAAAAAAAATTTAATAAAAACAAAAAACCCAACACTTAATAATATCAACTTTGAAGATGTACACAATATCTTGACCGTGTTTTGAAAAATGAAAACATTCTATAAAAGATACATACAACAAACTATTTCTTATTTAACAGTTAAAATATTTAATTCTTGAAAATGGCTAAATGTATAGTCGAAAGCGCTCGGATAAAAAGAACATTCAGACAGTTATTATATAATTTATTATCCGAAAAGAAAAAAAATTATTAGATCGCATAAGAAATTGTATAAAAAATTAAATAAAAAAGCACCTTGTCTGTTGTATTCAATGAAATGTGCATATATATATATATATATATATATATATATATATATATATATATAATACACAAATATTTATTTATATATAGAACGACACAAATATATATATATATATATATATATATATACATATAATACATACGTCTATATATAAAATATATATATATATACGGCAGTAAATATTTTTCTAATACAGATATGTGTGTGTGTTCATCATGTGACTGATCATCAATGATATATATATATATATATATATATATTATTTTATTTTATTTTTTTATTTTGTGTTTAATATGTCTTATAATATTAAATTTTATACTTTTATTTCGATCATTAAACATTATTATATTGCATACTTCCTATTTGAAATACACGCCTCATTTTTATTAATTGAATAGTGTGTATTACGCAGTGTGTATTACGTCTATCGGTTTGTGCATTCGCGAAATCTTGGCGAAGGACCTGTATCCCCCTTTGTAGGAGAAACCATCATTTGATCCAGTGTTCTTTTACAGGACAGTCACGGTTGGCGTGATAGACTCATAAATGTCCGAGCAAGCTCGACCGAAAAAATAAAATATGAATAATGTCATACCGAAAATATTAGACATGGTACAAGCTGGATTTGAACGTAGAATTTACAGATACAATCAAGTAAGGCTAAACGATTTCCTCCCACTAGCGTCGTACATAGCGTTTGTGCCGCCCGTGACAGTCGTAGAATATGTCGATTTTTTAAACGACATTCCAAAGCTGGAATACTAAGATAAAAGGAATTTAGGTAAAAATGGCACAAGTTGAATGACAGGGGGAAAAAATGGCACAGTTAATTTTGCAATGCGATTTAATTATGCTAATACGCCCGAAAATTGACCATTGGGGCAAATCACCTCTCCTGTCATGCCTTTTAGGTGTACCAAAGATTTCCACAGATATTTTTTTGCCATTTTCCATAAAAAGCAAAGACGAAAATGACAAAACTAATTTTGCATGTTGCTTCGTTATACGACGACACTTAAATGCCAAACCACACCTAAAAAAAAAAAAAAAATGCCGCCTGGGGTGAGCAACTCCTACTGTCCCCAAATATTCTGTGTACACCAATGCCTTTCTCAGACCAACTAGCAACATTAAATACATAACTTCTGTTATTTGTGCCCTAAAAAAAAAGCGGTTTTCACTTATCGCTATTGAATCCATAACGAGGCTGCTAAAAGACGGAGAGAAGTCCTTAAACTTAGATAAAGCGTCAGACACCATCGAGAAAACGTTCAGTTAAAGCTGTAACGAGAAATGACAACCGGTCGTGTAGGCGTCACCAACAGATAAAAAAAAGGCTTCTTTTTTTTTTTTTTACAAAAAAAAAAATGTTAAGTAGAAAAATGATTAGAAGCACGGTTCTAGTTTTTTAATTTTATGGCTTCAACTAAACATATTTTGAACGCAATTGGTAGACCACTTGCCATCCAAGGCTATAGAACCCCTTCTGGCCTGCTATTTACCAATAGCTGGGAGAAGAGGATAGAACCCCCAGTCTTTACCAATAGCTGGGAAAGAAGAAGAAGAAGAAGATTCATACCTTTCCCGGAAGTGAATGTAATGGATTCGAACTCGGCTCTACGATCCCTCAATCCGAGCCGCTATCCATTACGCCACCGTGAATACGTTTATTATAGCAATGATATACTCGAAAGAAAAAAAGTCAAGAAAAAGAAGCAAACATAACAAATGTAAGTAAAAAATAAAGAAAGATACAAAGAATGAAAAAGAAAGAGACAAAAAAATGAAGGAACGAGAAAGAAAGACACAAACAATAAAAAAAAATGATATAGAAAGAAAGAAAGAAAGAAAGAAAGAAAGAAAGAAAGAAAGAAAGAAAGAAAGAATTATAAAAGAAAGACAGAAAGAAAGTAAAAAAAGAGATAGAAGGGGTTATTCTTAGAAAGAAAGAAAGAAAAGAAAGAAAGAAAGAAAGAAAAAAAGAAAAGAATTATAAAAGAAAGACAGAAAAGAAAGTAAAAAAAGAGATAGAAGGGGTTATTCTTAGAAAGAAAGAAAGAAAAGAAAGAAAGAAAAGAAAGAAAGAAAGAAAGAAAGAAAGAAAGAAAGAAAGAATTATAAAAGAAAGACAGAAAGAAAGTAAAAGAGATAGAAGGGGGTTATTCTTAGAAAGAAAGAAAGAAAGAAAGAAAGAAAGAAAGAAAGTAAGAAAGAAAGAATTATAAAAGAAAGACAGAAAGAAAGTAAAAGAGATAGAAGGGGGTTATTCTTAGAAAGAAAGAAAGAAAGAAAGAAAGAAAGAAAGAAAGAAAGAAACAAACAAACAAACAAACAAACAGAAAGAAAAGGAAAGACAAAGAAATGTCTTTAAAGAAAGGAAATGAAAACCAATGATGGTTAGAAACCGAATGGAAGAATATGTTTCTACTCAAGTAAAAGAAAATGGAGGTCCGGAGAGGGGTAGATTGGTCAGCATAAATGAATGCTTTTAGCGAGGCTAATGAAAGTAACAATCGTTAGTAAAGGACAAGGTGAGGTGGAGGAGAAGCAAAATATTTATATTTAATTGGATCCACTTGACATTCACAGATAACAGATCAGACGATCCGCCCCTTTCGTCTATGCCGAGACTAACTCATACCTAATATTTAGTAGCAAACTCATTGGATATGACTCGTTCGTCTTTCTTGACTCCCCGCCAAGCACCCCTGCCACGAATCATCGTCAGAACTGGTTCTACTTTAAGTGTGATCTCTCCTCTTCGGCATGTCTGTTCGCTTCCGAGCAGGCCCGTCTGCTCATGCCGTTTAATCGGGCCCTTCTGCTCAGGCGCATCTGCTCAGGGGTATCTGCTCAGACCTGTCTGCTCAGGCGCATCTGCTCAGGCCCGTCTGCTCAGGCCGTTTACTCGGGCCCGTCTGCTCAGGCGCATCTGCTCAGTCCCGTCTGCTCAGGCCGTTTACTCAGTCCCGTCTGCTCAGGCGCATCTGCTCAGGCGCATCTGCTCAGGCGTATCTGCTTAGGCCCATCTGCTCAGGCCTTTTTGTTCCTTCAACACCCACAGAGCGGACCTTTATGCTGTAACTATGCTGAGCGCGCCTTAGTATATGCCCCACCAGACCCACATATTGTTTGAAATTCAGAGTTGTTCTTCTCTTATACCAGCTGACAACGACGGCTAAAGGAATCCAGTCTGTCCTTCTATTTAACCCATAGCTAGAATAGAAGAGAGACATGCAAACGTTTCGATATTAAATTAACCAGCCTAACCCCTCTTCAGCACGTCTGTTTGTTTCCTCGCATGCCTGCCTTCTCAGGCCCATTTGCGTTCCTTCAATACCCACAGGGCCAGCCTGCGGTTTATGCTGCAACTAGGCTTAGCGCACCTCAGTTATCAGTTCAAGTAAATCCCCCGTTCGGCCCACATGCGGTTTTGAATTCAGATTTTTCGTTCTCCTATACTGGTTGCCAACTACAGCTAGAGAGTTCAGTACTCCTGCCATCTTTTATTCCTCTCCCTCCCCAGCTTTGGGTAACCCATAAGTGGTTGTTGAGAGAAGAAATCTATTCATACCTTTTCCTAGAGTATTTCTGCGAATGTGTATGGTCTCAGCCGGAATTCGAACACGGCTCGACGATTTCTCGTCAAGAGCCGCCAACCACTACGGCGCCTGCACATCTGCCTCGAATTAAACGGAATATTAAAACCTAAGAATCAGAATTGTTTGATAATCATCGCGTTTAATAGGTCTTCTGAACAGGAGTAGATGTTTATTCCTTGTTTTTTGTTTAGAATTGGATTTTTCGTTCCCTTCTTAAAATCATCTCATTCCTTTTCACTCCCAGTAGCCACCCCCTTGCGTCTTAGTGGCACCATTGCCTTGCTTTGGGTGAATTAATTAAACAAAGAAAAAAAAATCACTTTTCGATTTATACGTTATATGTTGCGTGCCAAATATTAATGTTTCAAATTTGTTCCGATCAACGACGGAAATCCAGACGAGTGGTGGCAAAAGTACGCCTCTCCGGCTGCATCCGGTTCGAGTTCAACCTGCGAAAGCATTTCAAAGAAGAAGAAAAAATCATCTATTATTTGATTATTTACATTATTCAGACTCACACTCTTTGGGTCCTGTCACTGGATCTAACCAACGACTTTTCTTTTTTTGGCAACACGCTTTAGCGTATTGAAATCTTCACTGTATTTAATGTTTGTCTATATTTCTGATATGAGGTATTATGTATATTATTTACATTATTAGGACTATTGTCCTCATCTTTGTCACCATATTTGTTACAACGTTTCGGTCGTTGTACGCTCCAGCCTTCTTCAGGTGGTTGGAATGTCGAACAGAACCCTCTAATTCGCTCACTGAAACAGACTGTGCTAGTTCCACTTGATATGCCTAATGGATGTCAGTTATCATTTATCTCCTGTTAATTCGTTCTCTGCACGTTCTCCACTGCTTTAACCGCGTATTGAACTCACACTCTTTGGGTACAGTCACTGGATCTAACCAACGCCTTTATCCCCTGTACCATGTGTTCTTGACAGTGGAGAACTTGCAGAGGGGAATTAACTGGAGATAACTGAAAACTGACATCCATTAAACATGGCACGTGGAACAAGAACAGTTTACCCAAGTGATTATGATTTAAATTCTCCGAGGACTTGTCCTTATAACTAAAATAAACATTAACTGTCTATATTTCTGAGGTGAGGTATTATGTACACTACTGGATCTAATCAACGCCTTTATCCACTGCGCCAAGGACACATGGTACAGTGGATAAAGGCGTTAGTTAGATCCAGTGACAGGACCCAAAGAGTGTGAGTTCAATACCCGGTTAAGGCAGTGGAGAACTTGGAGAGGGGAATTAACAGGAGATAACTGATAACTGACATCCATTAAACATGGCATGTGGAACTAGAACAGTCTACCCCAATGAGCGAAATAAAGGGTTCAGTTCGACATTCCAACCACCTGAAGAAGGCCGGAGCGTACATATGGCGACAAAGATGAGGACAATAGTCCGAATAATATAAATAGTGCACATAATACCTCATCTCAGAAATATAGACAGATACTAAAGGGCCGAAACGTTGTAATAAATATAGCGACAAAGATGAGGACTATAGTCCGAATAATGTAAATAGTGCACATAATACCTCATCTCAGAAATATAGACAGATACATTATTTGATTCTTGTTTAATACTTTTTTTTCTTCAAATTTAGTTCGTCCGACGAGCGTTGGTACTAAGGTTGTTGGGTTGATATTTTTTGTAGTCCCCTCTCTTTCATACGCATGTGTAGGTCCATCGATGGAAACATCACTTTAGTCCGATGACGTTCTAAAGGGCGAAACTTGCTTGGGATGAAATGATTAAAACAAAAAAAAATACTCGGAGATTGTGAAGTCATTATTTGTAACAAATTATGAATTTAAGCGCACTACTAGATTGACAGCAAGGTCTCATCATTTTACAGTTGAAATGGCTAGATGTAACCATAAGTTCTCTGCTGACAGGTTTTTATACCGCACTTCTCGCTTGTGGATCCCTCTTCCGGCTTCAGGCTTTCCGACCAACTTTAATCTTCAGAAAGTTCAAACCTTTTCAGCTAAAAGCTGCTATGCTGCACTCAGAACTAGATTGGTAGCAAGGTCTTATTTTATAGTTGAAATGCTGTGATTTAACCGCATGTTCTATGCTAACAGTTTCTTCTCTAACACCCATCGCTTATGGAACTCTCTTCCAGCTTCTTGCTTTCTAGCCAAGTTTGAGCTTCAAAAATTGAAATGAAATGTCAATCGTTATCTTCTATCTTCTTAATTGTTTTATAATTCTTGCTCCTTAATAATGTTTTTTTTTTTTTTCTCATATTCTCTCACACTCTGTAGCCCCTTGCGTCTTAGTGACTTTAATGCCAAAAACATCACCTTTTTCCGCAATCCTGATAGGAAAACTGCCGCTTGTGATCGTCCAAAAACATGTAATAAAATCAAGGAAACGTGTAATCGTTGAAATGCCTCAGAGTATGTCTCCCCAAAGTAGGCATCGTTAGTCACAAGAAGAAGAATCATGGTAGATCTTTGGCAGATTACTACGACGCTGGGAATAACAACATGCGGCGTGTGTTAGTCATTGCTACTCAATGTGTGGTACGTGTACCGGCACAGGAACGCGAGCCATCGTCTGCCGGTACGCGGAGAGTTTTCAGAAAACAACGAACCAGTAGTCACGTTCCACGCCACGGGAGACTGCTGGGATATCTGACGCATTTCTTTTCTTTTTTTTTAACATTTTCACTTTAGTTTTATATTTATTATGGCTACATTTTTCAATTACTCACCCATTTTAAAAGTCATCAGGTATTCAACTAACGAATACGATATAAAGAACAGAAAAACAGTGAACTAAAATACGTATGCCAACACCATCATGATGGCGTGTGACTGTGTGGGAACTACACCTAGGAATACCAAAGGGCCTTTTTCATGGATATATATTTCTACAAAATTAATATAAAATAAAAAAAAATAAGGCAACTTTTATTATATTCATTATATTTTTCTGGTATAAATGAATAATGCTACGAATGTTGAAATAATCTTTTCTCGGATCGTTATTATATAATTATATGGCGCAAATATGATACCAGTCCCTGGGAATACTGGAAGCACTTGTTACGTCAATGATGACTGGCTTTAGAATATATAAGTCATCATGTCCTTATGTTTAGTACATATAGTCTCACAACGACCCTGAAGTAGAATATATTTAAAAAAAAAAAATTGGGTAGGGTGTACAGCGCCCCCGCCCCCTAGTTAGATAGGAAAGTTTCGCAGCTCCTTCGTACGTTGAAAAAAGAAAACTGCCGGTACTCCACATCAGATAGAAGTTAGAAGACCTGTAGACAACAGCTCCTGTCTGACCTATCACATGAAAAAAAAGAAAAACAAAGAAAAAAAAAAACAATGCGCAACCTGAACAGAATTTACAAAGGCGGCCAGGCTCTGTACAAAACAACTTAGTTCAACGCGTTTGCAGTAGACACTTGCTGGCTTCAAGCGCTGTTGTCGTAGTTTCGGGCATGGCCATAAACTACATTCGGCTGCAAGACCTCCGATTGGGAGATTGTTGTTGTTCCCAGGTTCTCCCTGAACCGGGCTGTTAGCGTCCCAACTACGGGCAAATAGTCAATCTCCTTCAAACAAAAATAAAAATACTAAGAAAAAAATACATTTTTATAGTAAAAATGCCAGCAATACAGTTCTATAAAAAATACTAGATTATCCGTGACCCGTTGAGTCACTGGCGGTTGATAAAACATTGAAGTTGATTTCAACCTTAAAAAAATAAAACAACTTGTATTTTTAAATCTTATTCGCTTAAAATATTTTTTAAATCAGATTAACTTAAAAATATTTTTTTTTAACATGCCGAAACATATTTTTAAAACATCTTCCCTTGCAAATATTTTTTGAATATGCGAAAAATATTTTTTAAATATTTAAAATATTGTTTGTTTAAAGAAAGCTGAAATATAAATAAATTACTCTACAAACAACTGGACGAAACAACAAATCAGGATCTCTTTGTGTCTGTCGTCAACTTAAAAATATTTTAATTAAAAAATTGTCTGTTTGAAGAAAGTTAAAAAAAAAAAATTACTTACTATACAAATAACACGTATTTTTACATTTTTTAAATCTCAGATTAACTTAAATCATTATGCGCTGGACGAACGCACCATGCAAGCACGCACGCAATCACAGAGAGGTAGAAAGAGTGCGGTGGAAAGAGAGAGGTGGTAAAAGAGTGAAGTGGAAAGAGAGAAGTAGAAGGAGAGAGATGGAAAGAGAGAGAAATGGAAAGAGAGAGATGGAAGGAAAGAGTGATGGAAAGAGAGAGAGGTGGAAAGAGAGAGAAAGAAACTTAAATCATTATGCACCGGGCGGACGACGCACCACAGAAAGACGCAATCCTCTGACTTTTAGTATTATATAGACGACCAACAATACATTTTTGTAGTGAAATTTCCAGCAAAGAAAAATAACCAATACATTTTTATAGCAAAATTGAAGATATAGCATACATTGTTAAAAAAAAGCAGAAAAAGTAATTTCCCTGTTGTTAATCTCATTTCTTGTAAGGAGAATGAATTTGTCATTTCTTTTTGGATTTTGTAATATTATTTTGTTTAAAAAATACAGCTAAGTAATTAAGATTTAATCACGAAATAAACTCTTTTTCTTGAATTAATTACAAAGTTTGAATTTTCATATTTAGATTTCGGCATTAAATAACCTATAGAGGTGTTGATATGCCACTAAACAAAAACAATCAAACTAAAATATAGTCACTTCTCACTTAACGACTTAACTGTTTAACAATCCCGTACTTACGACTAATGCCATTGTCGTTCTCACGCGACCTAAGAACATGGATTAAACTTGTCAGCGATGGTCATGCTCGTTGAACGAGTCGACAGTCATCCTGTATGCATCTTCATTCATTCATTCATCTTCTGACATCTATCTACCTGTGTGATCTCCCCAAAACCTGTGCACATTTCATCGCGTGCTGACGTACACGACGCTGCGCTGTACAAAGCGAGCGTGTGTCTCGATCAAATCTCGTTTCGCAGTGCTTCCTCCTAGGCGTTTTAAACTGCCTTCTCTCCGTCCTTCCGTTTGTCGCCTTTGTTGGCGAAAGAACAGTGGCCCTTTTCTGTCGGCGTCTGGGCGCTTGCATCACCAGACACAGTGTCTCCCGAATATCTGCCGAACTCATTAGGCACACCATTTCTTTTGAGTTATTGTTTCTGTCTTTCCCCTGCGTCTTTGCCCCCCCACACACACACATACACACACTTCCCCCTCCTCTTCTTCCCTCCTCTTCTTCCCCCTCCTCTTCTTCCCCCTCCTCCATTCCGTCAGAGTATTCCTCTTCCCCACCGCCAAATCCCCTCGCTTACTGTCCTGCCATCTTTTATCCCCGCTACCGTGTTAAGCTTTTCGTCTCATCTTTCGAAATGGGGAATTACCATTATCATACAATGATCTATGCTGGCGATAATCCTCATCTTGGTTGTTATAGACACAAAGTTTCGGACGATGTAGCCTACGGCCTTCTTCAGATGCACACTGTACTCGGTAACCTTCCTGGAATTACGAGCTGCACTCTTCTAGGAAATAGAAAGGAGAGAGAAAGAGAGAAAAGAAAAAGAGAGAAAAGGATGGAGGAGGGGGATAGATAAAGGGAGAGAGAGGGGGGAGAGAGAGAGCGGAAGAGAAAAGGGTAAAACCAGAAATTTCCACTTCCCCTCCTCTTCGTTTCTCCTTTCATTTTTCTCCTCCTCTTCGTCTTTCTCTTCTACCTACTCTTTCTCTGCCCCCTCTTCGCAACATCTTCCTAACCCTTCCTCTGCCTACTCCTCGTTATTCGTGTTTCCTCTTCTTCCATCCGAACCACCTTGTTAATAATCTATCCTCCTCTTCTTTCTCCTTACAACTTGCCTTGAAAATCATCATTCGAAATCCTAGGTTTTAGCTGGGTTCGAGCGTTCAGTGTTGGGCGCCAGAATACAAGACAGGCTTCAATTTCATGATAATTACTAAGTTTAGCATAGCACTAGTCAAATCGTGAGGGAAGAAGATTGCGTTCCGCCAATAGAAAGAGAAAGAGCTTGGCTGGAAGAACTGTGATTCATATTTCCTTAACTTTTCTGGTTTTTTTTGTTTTATTTTTTGTTCGTTAAAATTTTTAGAGCAGTGACTCTCAACCGCCGTGCCGCGACACACTAGTGTGCCGTGCGGTCCTCTTAAGTGTGCCGCGAAAGTGTAATTGGATTCGAAATCGCTTCATAAATGTTCCTTCTAATATTGGACTTCAGTTATGTCAGAAGAAGAATTGGTCACCATTTCTAGTGATCGAGGGCTCAAAATAAAACATTCAATGGTACCCTGTGATACATTTGGAATTTCAATACAAAAGGAATATTCAACGTTAGCTAATAAGGCTTTATCAGTTTTATTGCAATTTTTCTACTTCTTATGTGAATTAGGCTTCTCAGCCCTAAATAAAATCAAAAATAAGAAGCGAGAAAGACTACACTCAATTGAAGAAGAAATGAGGGTCTGCTTATTGTACATTCGACCAAACCTTTGAAGAAATCGTGATTTCACACGAAATAAGCTGTGGGCAAATAGTTAAATAGAAACATTGAAACAGTTCATATTTGTATGTGTCTATTTTTTAATCTATGGTTTTATTTCATAACATTTAAATGTATAGCCTTAAAAGATTTTGCTAAGCGTGCTGTGATAATTTCATTTGCTCCTAAGTGTGTTGTTGCTTAAAATGGTTGAGAAATACTGCTTAGATTATTGCAAAAGTTTGTGTCCGGTTTTCGTCGTTTTTAATTTTCTAATCGAACCTGAACTTTTGCAATAATCTAATATTTCGCTTTGATTTCTCATATAGTTTATCTTTGAAAAAAAACCCCAAAATACAGGGTGCGCATTATAGACGAGGGAAGAGCGTTATTAGCTTTGCAATAGGATATTTCAAAGACACTCTTGTATACGTTTTCTTTTTTTTTATTGATTTTTATATCAGCGAAAATGGTTGATTTATTTTAATATAATTCGTTTATTTATTGAATATTATTTTATATATTTTTGCTATTTTATTTTAGATTTTTAATTTAAAATTTTATTTTTATTATTCATTATATTATATTATATTATATTATATTATATTCATTTTAAAATAACTTATTTTTTATTTTATATATCTGGTTTCTTTTTGTTTTGTTTTTCATATTAATATTTTTTCTCCGGAACGACCTAACGCTCAATTTTTTTTCTGTTTATTATTTTTATTATTTTATATTATTTTATATTATATTTATTTTATTTATCCATATATTTGAATATAATTTATTATTTCATATAATTTATTTAATTTGTTTTGTTTTTATATATTTAATATTTTCTCCCAAAAGACCTAACGTTCATTTTTTTAAATTTTAATTTAAACTTTGTTTTTAATTTTAATTTTTATTCTTTAATTTCATGTTTTTATTTTTTATATATGTAATTATTTTATATTATATTCATTTATTTTAATGTAATTTATTTATTATTTTGTAAAATTTATTTAGTTTGTTTCGTTTTGTTTTTTTATATATTTAATTTTTTTTCTCCCTCAAACGCTCAATTTTTAGTTTTCCTTTTTGTTTTTTAATTTTCATTTTTATTCTTTATTTTCATTTTTTATATTTATTTATTTTGTTCAGTCACTTCAACATTGCGAATTCGTAAAAAAA
>CAHIKZ030002357.1:1855000-1870000 GCA_903632075.3 Acanthosepion pharaonis
GTGGAACAACTACATTGAATCAATAGCTGCATCTACTGCAAGGAAAGTTGGTTCTCTCTGTTATGCCAGAAGGTTTCTCTTGTCTGAATTCATCTTTCACATCTACAAATCTACTATTCGTCCATGCATGAAATACTGTTGACATATAAGGTCTGGTGCCCCCGCTGTTCATCTCGAGGTTCGCGACAAAACGCAAAGACGGATATGCAATGTGATCGGTCCTGACTTGAGATCTCGACTCCAGTCACTTTCTCACAGACGTAATGTAGCTTCCCTCTGTCTTTTCTATAAATATTTTCATGACTTCTGCTCTGACAAGCTGTTTTCACTGGTGCCCCGACTGCATGAATTTAAGCGTGCTACTAGGTTGGTATCTCGGTCCCACCTTTTTACTGTCGAAACAGTGAAATGTAACCGCCTCTTCTACTCAGCTTCTTCTTTCTCACTTCCCGTCAGTGGAACTCCCTTCTTCTTACTTGCTTCCCTGATAACAATAATCTTCAAACATGTAAATGTAATGTCAATCGACATCTTCTGTTGCCTTGATCCCTGTTCTCCTTCTTATGCTTCTCTATTTCTCTTTTTATCCTTTCTTTAATCCTACCCCCCCACTGTCTTTTCCCTTACTTTCACGATCTGTAACCCCTTGCGTACTAGTGGCACACCCGCCTTGCTTGAGGTGAAATGCTTATAAAAAAAAAAAAAAAAAAAAACTTGGAGAGTCATTATAATTTCTTATTGCTCAAAGTAGTATTATAAAAACCTCGCAGAATTCCAGTAAGATATCTTTAATCATTTCTAAGATACAACGGTTCAAAGCCTAATCTAACAAATGGACAATTTTGCTTTTACACGACTTGGACAATTTTGCTGTTACACCCGGTATACACACACGTATACACATACACACACACATATACGTACACACACACACACACACACACATACACACACACACACATGAAATTATTGACACATCCTTATAATCTAATCCAGTACACACACACACGCTTATACACATACATACACACACATATAGACATACACTTGTGAAATTATTGACTAATCCTTTTATTCTAATCCAGTAAATACAGAGACGCACACATACACAGACACACGAATGAAACACGTCCCTATAATCTAATATTGTACGTACACACACATGGAAACGCACACACATTAGGGAAAGTATTGATACATACCTATAATGTAATGCTGTACGCACACACACACACACATACACACACACAAGTGAAAGTATTGACACATCCCTATAATCTAATACATTAAACACAGACGCATAAACACACACGCACAAAATAGTGAAAGTATTTACACTTCGCTATATCTAATGTAGTACGCACACACACGCGCGCATACACACTATATACAGAACTATACGCATATGTGCAGCTCATAAGCTGCTGTATGCATGAGACAAAAAAGAAATGGCCGCCTAACACAGAAATGTGGTGTCGATGTGCGCATGCTCTGATCAGTGCAGACATAAACGGAAAAAAAAAAGGAAAAAATAACCGAAAAAACATCTAAACAAGAGTTGAATGGGTGAGAAAAAATGGAAAACACGCGCATTAAATTTTCATGGAGTTTCTCATCCATCTTTAAAAACTCCATCGACTGACATAATTTAAAGTATGTCGAAAGGATTGTTTTGATTTCATTTTATATTTATTTATTTGCCTTTTAGCCGTAGACACCAAACAAAGTTAAAGAGAGCAATGAATCATATTGATGGCAAGATGTACTCTCTCCCACACTCTCTTTCTCTCTCTCTCTCCCACTCTCTCTTTCTCTCTCTCTCTCTCTCTCTCTTTCTCTCCCACCTCTCTTTCTCTCTCTCTCCTCTCTCTCTCTCTCTCTCTCCCTCTCTCTTTCTCTCTCCCCTCTCTCTTTCTCTCTCTCTCCCCTCTCTTTCTCTCTCTCCACTCTCTTTCTCTCTCTCCACTCTCTTTTTCTCTCTCCACTCTCTTTCTCTCTCTCCCACTCTCTCTTTCTCTCTCTCTCTCCCACTCTCTCTTTCTCTCTCCCACACTCTCTTTCTCTCTCTCTCCCACTCTCTCTTTCTCTCTCTCTCCCACTCTCTCTTTCTCTCTCTCTCCCACTCTCTCTTTCTCTCTCTCTCTCCCACTCTCTCTTTCTCTCTCTCTCTCCCACTCTCTCTTTCTCTCTCTCTCTCTCTCTGCGTATGGTCGTTTATGAGTGTGAGTGCGCGCACGCGTGAGTGTGCGCGTGCGTGTATGTGTGTGTGTGTGTTTGTGCGTGTGTTTTCTCTCGCTTTCTCAGTATCTTCACTGAAGCACAGGTACCTCCAAAGATTCGCTAAAAAATGAGCAATGCCATGATGCAAAAAAAAAAAAAAAAATGCCCCAAACTCAATCAAAACCAAGTTCTATTGTCAAAATCTCTATGTTAGTATTAAGAGGAAATGCGGAAAAACTTTCTGATTCTTAAATTATATTTTGTAATCTTGTTTAGATCCTTCGAAATTTTGGTTAAAATTTTTCTTTTTCTCATGTCAGCGTGAGACCATAAATTAGCATGGGAAATTTGAGCGTCTTTTTTTTTTCAGTGGAAAACATAGATTTGGAAATTCTTGCAAAAATCACATAATTGTTGGGTTTTAATGAAACTTTCAGGACGTATTCACAAATTTAGAAGCATTGGAAAACAATTTTGGTAAAAATATTTTTTATATCTGTTACCCGCGCCCAAATTTAATCTCATGAAATTTCGAGAAATTCATTTTTGTAGCGCTTAATGTTTATACACTATTTACATTATTCGGACTATTGTCTTCATCTATGTCCCCATATTTATCACAACGTTTCGGCCGTTGTACGCTCCGGTCTTCCTCAAATGGCCGGAATGTCGAACTAAACCCTTTATTTCGCTCACTGGGGTAGACTGTTCTAGTTCTTCGTGCCGTGTTTAATTTGGATGTCAGTTATCAGTTATCTCCTGTTAATTCCCCTCCCCAAGTTCTCCCCTGCCTTAATCGGGTCCTGTCACTGGATCTAACCAACGCCTTTATTCACTGTACCATGTGTCCTTGGCGCAGTGGATAACGGCGTTGGTTAGATCCAGTAGTGTACATAATACCTCATCTCAGAAATATAGACAGTTAATGTTTATATTAGTTATGAAGACAAGTCCTCGGAGAATTTAAATCATCAAATCTTTTTTGTCAAACAGGACCGTCCGTTAGAGAAAATCTGCGCTGAATCGTAAAATAAAAATGCAATAAAACTAAAACATTATTTAATTAGAAAAAAAAAAGTTTAATTGCTTTTATGAATAAGATATATCATGAACACTACCGACTTAAGAAAAAAAATTTTGATGAATAATGAATTTTTACAAGACTTGTTTTCATTTTTTTTTAAATTTTAATTAGGAAAATTTTTAACTTTTAAAATCTTTTAAAATTTTGTATTAATTTGTAACGGTTAGGTGATATTGTTTTCAAATAAAAACTATATTTACTAATCATAAATGGGAAAGCTTACTACAATTCAGTGACCCCACCCAGAATTTAAAAAAAAATATTTATATTGTGAGTATAAACGTCCCGATTTTTGTAAATACGGACGTCCATACACGACATTAGCTGAAAATAAGAGCGGTAACTATAATTCATTTAAAATTTATTGGTAATTTTCTAACATTTCCTCAACTAGTGCCTTCGTAAGTCAGGCTATAAAGCCAAAGTACCTAAAATTCAATAAAATATTAGATTAGTTAGAATATTTTTTAAGACTATTGGGTAACTTTAAACATGATATAAAGAAACATTCACGTTGTATTCAACTAATTTTTACAGTTATATGCCCATTACTTAAAAATTCCAAACATTACGATATCGATAAATGTGTCAACACCTCATAAAAATACCACTGCCGTGTTAAAAAATAAGCTTTTCTGCGATATTTTAAACTAAAAGTAAGCAATATTTGTTTTAATTCCGATTGATCAAACTTTAAATCAGTTAATCTTCCTCAAATAAAGTTTCAGAAAAGTATATTTTATTTTTGAAATATTTTTTAATAAAGAGAATTATGTTGTATTGACAGATTGGTCAATATGGCCGATTCTATCTATTTCAAAAATAATACCAATAAATTTAAATTCGGTTTGAAATACAGCAAAGTATTTTGATTTTGGGAAATATTAAATTTAATCTATTAGCTTGAAATTAAAACTAAAATAAAAGATCACAATTTCAGTAAATCAAACAACACACGGACGAAACAAAAATGATAGTCCGTCCTTGCTGCATGAAAAATTTCAAATCAACGACAACGTCCGTGTGTAGTTTGATATATTGAAATGTAATTGTCATCTTTGATAATGGCTTATGTAAGCCGAAAGCTTAAATTGGATTTAAACATGTATTAATATGATGATTTTCTTTCGTCTTTTGATGATAATGTGATTATGCTTATCAGACAATATGAAAGGAACTTACTTAAAATAAATAGACAAAACATGTCTATATTATTTAATGAAACATGTATTAATGAAAAATTGCTGCCTAAATATACACAAATATATATATATATGTGTGTGTGTGTGTGTGTGTGTGTGTGTGTGTGTGTGTGTGTGTGTGTGTATTGCAAAAATATATTGCCGACATTTTTACGCCCAATAATGTATTGCTGATATTTTTTTCTAAAGTATTTTTATATTTTTATGTTTTGACTCCAGACGTGAAGACAATTTGGAATTTCCTACACATACGACGGATATTCCAGAAGTTTTTAAACATTTTTAGGAGAGCTATTTATGGCTGTCCTAGATTATTGCAATTTTAGCATATCAATATTATACATCTGATAAGCTGGCCTGTCAACTCTTGTTATACCAGATCGAAAAGGACGGCTGCAACAGCTTTTGGAACACACCCTATGAAACACTGCTTGTCAAAACTGACTAGTTTCCAGAATACAAATTTCACTTTCAATTTTGGGGGGCAAAAATTAAATTTTAATGAAATTTCCTAAACAATGACTCTCTACTTCGTAAGATGTCAGAGTGTCTTGTACTGTACACCTAGAAGCGCAGAAGGTGAATAGGCATTGTGTGTTATCCACATATTCGCGTGTTTGTTTCCTTACGTGTATACAAACGTTATATGAGTAAAGAAACAATTATGCAAATGATATAAAAAGTGGAAGTATAAAAAGACGACGAAAAAGAAAGAAAGAAGGAAATTGGCAAAGTATTAAAAAAATGGAAGTATAAAAAGGTAACGAGAAAGAAAGAAAGAAAGAAAGAAAGAGATAGGCAAAGAATAAAAAAGAATTAGGAGTATAAAAAGCAACGAGAAAGAAAGAAAGAAAGAAAGAAAGAAAGAAAGAAAGAAAGAAAGAAAGAAAGAAATTGGCAAAGAATAGAAAAGAATTGTAAGTATAAAAAGGCAACGAGAAAAAAAGAAAGAAAGAAAAAAAGAAAGAAAAGGGAAAAGAAAGAAGGAAATAGGCAAAGGAATTATATTTCAATTCTTTATTGAAGTATAAAGAAAGAAAGAAAGAAAGAAAGAAAGAAAGAAAGAAAGAAAGATATAGGCAAAGGATAAAAAATTGGAAGTATAAAAAACAAGAAAGAAAAAAGAAAGAAAGAAAAGGGAAAAGAAAGAAAGAAATAGGCAAAGACTAAAAGAGAATTGTAAGTATAAAAAAGGCAACGAGAAAGAAAGAAAAAAAAAAAGAAAGAAAGAAAGAAAGAAAGAAAGAAAAGGAAAAAAGAAAAAATGAAATAGGCAAAGAAATTATACTTCAATTATTTATTGAAATTATACTTCAATTATTTATTGAAGTATAAAGAAAGAAAGAAAAAAAGAAAGAAAGAACGAAAGAAAGAAAGAAATAGGCAAAGGGCAAAAAAATTGGAAGTATAAAAAACAAGAAAGAAAGAATGAAAAAAGAAAGAAAGTAAGAAAAGGGAAAAAAAGAAAGAAAGAAAGAAGGAAATAGGAAAAGAATAAAAAAGAAGTGAAAGTATAAAAACGTACCGAAAAAGGAAGGAAAGACAGAAACGAAGAAAACCCGACGTTTCTATCTAATCATCGCACCTGTCTTTGATTAAATGACAAGCTTATCTTCTCGTCCGATTTCTTTAAACCAGCTTTCAGCGCTTCTAACACAGCGTACCCCGCATAAGCCCGGCGTACCCCACATACCCAAATGTTTTACTCTTCTTACGCTCCATCAGATCAAATCGTGTCTGTCAACTCTGTGATTCATTAGGGCAGCAGCAATCTTAGGAAAATCTTAGAAGTGTCCTTGAAATTGACTCAGCTGTGTATTGCCTGTACAACTAGTCCATTGCAATATATTTGTTGCAAAGAAAAAAATCCATTAATGCAAAAAGGGTTTACGCTATTTCCTCGACACCCTCGCCTCGGAGTCGAAACCTTATTAATTTATTTATATTTGCTTATTTCTATACAACCAGTCCTCACTTAATGAGCGGATTCTGTTCTGCAAGATGGTCGTTCTTCATCCGTGCATTGTTGTAATGTCAGGTCTGGTAATGCTGCTCTACATGACTGAATTCCTGACAAAATTCCCTCAAAAAGAGTCTGTGATGTAATCGATCCTGACCAGACATCTCGGCTTCAGTCACTCTGTCTTCTAAATGCATGTTGCTCAACTGCTTTCTCGAGAGCCTGTACTTTATAATGCTCCATAAGTTTTCTATGGGGTTGAGGTCAGGAGATTGGGGTGGCCATATCATAACACTCACCTGCTTCTCATCAAAGTATTCCTTCATCAATTTTGATTTGTGACAGGGAGCGTTATCCTGCATAAAAATGAGCTTGGTGGGGTCGATTTGCACCCTTTCAACAGAAGGGAGCAGACCAAACTCTAAAATTCTCTTGTACTGCTGGCTCCTGAGGGTCTCTTCAATAGGTTTTAAGAAACCAGTTCCATGAAAAGAAAAGCATCTCCAGAACATTATACTGAATGGATGCTTGACAGTACTTACTGCTAAATTCAAAGAGCTTTCAAAGCTTCTTCTTCGGGTTTTAGATCGCTTATCCTTTGAATTTAGCTCAACTTTCGTTTCATCGGAGAAGAGAACATTTAGTAAAAAAAAAAAAAAAAAAAAAATCAGGTGAGTCACTTTTATCGAACAACACTGTATATATTCATGGCAACTGCTCTGACGAGCTTTTTTTTTCCTCTAGTGCCTGACCACATGAATTTAAACGTGCTACTAGATTGGCACGTAGGTCTCACTGTTTTATTGTTGAAATAGCTTGGCGCAACCGCCACTTCCACTTTAACAGTTTCTTTTTCTCGCACTCCATACCTGTGGATCCCTTCCGATTTCTTGCTTCCCTGGTAACTACAATCTTCAGAAATTTAAATGCAATGCCAATCACCATCTTACTTCTTCTTGAAACCTGTACATATTTTGTCCGTTCCTCAGTCCTCCCCCACTTCTCAGTTTTCTCTTTTGCGCTCACTTTCATTCCTTGTAACACCCTCAGTTCTAGTCGTCATTGTCGTCGTGCTTGGGGAGAAACAATTAAAAATTCTAAAAAATGAAGCAAGTAGGTCTATGTGACCGATATTTCAGACAAATTCCTGATTGCAATGCGTTTGTGTCAACCGGCTACAGATGGCTTTCATGTCATTTTTGCACAATTTGTAACACTAGAATTTTTTTTGCAACACGCTTTAGCGTATTGAAATCTTCACTGTATTTAATATTTGTCAATATTTCTGAGATGAGGTATTATGTACACTTTTACATTATTCGGACTATTGTCCTCATCTTTATCGCCATATTTATTACAACATTTCGGCCCTTTAGTATCTGTCTATATTTCTGAGATGAGGTATTATGTACACTATTTCCATTATTCGAACTATTGTCTTCATCTTTGTCGCCATATTTATTACAACGTTTCGGCCTTTCAGTATCTGTCTATATTTCTGAGATGAGGTATTATGTACACTATTTCCATTATTCGAACTATTGTCTTCATCTTTGACGCCATATTTATTACAACGTTTCGGCCTTTCAGTATCTGTCTATATTTCTGAGATGAGGTATTATGTACACTGTTTACATTATTCGGACTATTGTCCTCATCTTTGTCGCCATATTTATTACAACGTTTCGGCCCTTTAGTATCTGTCTATATTTCTGAGAGGAGGTATTATGTATACTATTTACATTATTCGGACTATTGTCTTCATCTTTGTCACCATATTTATTACAACGTTTCGGCCCCTTAGTATCTGTCTATATTTCTGAGATGAGGTATTATGTACACTATTTACATTATTCGGGGTATTGTCCTCATCTTTGTAATAATGTATTTAATATTGTTGAAGTTATTGTTAACATTTTTGTCGAGATTTGCAAACTCTACGTTTCGTTCAATTTCGCATACCAATCGATGAAATTGAAATAAGCTGATTTGTTCCGGAAAATATTTTGACTTCGTGGTTTAATAATTTCTTTAATTTAATTTTATAAGATTTAATGGTAAATAATATCTTTTATGAAAATTTCTTTTTTTTTTCTTTTTAACAGCGAAGCATAAATTCTTTGGATTTCTTACTCTTGAGTATGCAACATACAACTTTAAAATTGTTCGGGTGAGATGTTCGCTATGTTACCTATACGTTTTAAATTTAAGCGCAGTACTAGATTGGCTTCGAGATCTCATCAATTTACAGTTGGGCAGGCTAGATGTAGCCGTAAGTTCTATGCTAACAGTTCCTTTTCTCGCACTTCACGCTTGTGAAACTCCCTTCCGACTCTATGCTATCCAGCCAACTTTTAAAAAGTTTCAATGCAATGTCAATCGCTGTCTACTATCCTCTTGGTTACTCTATTCTCTTCTCACTCATTATTAACGTTTCTGTTCCTAATCATTTCACACCACTTGTGTTTTAGTGGGATCACTGCTTTGTTTGGGGTGAGTCCGATTAAAAAAATTCGATTTCGAGGTACTTGTATTTTGATAGTTTTTTGAAGATCTTCAATGATACATTACACTCGGCAGGATTAGGGTTTTAGTGGCATTACTGCCTCGATTGGGGTGAAATCGATAAAAATGATATACCAAGTGCAACAGAAAAATTGTCCAAATCGTGTAACAGCAAAATTGTACAATTGTTAGACTAAGCTTTGAGCCGTTGTATCTTAGAAATGATTAAATATATCTTACCGGAATTCTCCGAGGATTTTATAACACTATTGGACTCTACTTTGAACAATAAGAATGTATTTAGCTCTAAGTTGAAATGAGGATCCCTCTTGCTGTCGTGGCCTCTTGATCCAGATTTCCTCTCTACTGTTGACTCCTTCAAAAAATTATTCACCTTTCTCTTGATGGCTCTTGAACGGACTTTGAAGATGGAAGCCAGAGTATGAATTTTCATACCATTACTGAGGGCCTGAATGATCTTTCTCCTCTCACCATTGCTCAGATAGGAAGACATAGTGGGGGATGACACAAAACGATTTTAACCTGTTCTCTTTCTAGCTGAATAAAGCAGAGGGTCTTTTCAGCCATTCTTACCAGTCAAGATAGCTAAACATCTTATCTGAAAACCCTGGAAAAAGAAACTCAATTAGATTAGCGTTTGTTTAGATATTAAACATTTTGTGGGATGGACAAATATCGTATGCTGTTACACGATTTGAATAACTTTGGTGTTATACATCAGTATATACATACATACATATATATATATATATATATATATATATATATATATATATATATATATATATGTGTGTGTGTGTGTGTGTGTGTGTGTTATTTTTTTACGGATACTCATATCCGAGTAGAAGCTGTTTATAAACTATAAACCTAGACAGAGGCGTGCATGTACGCTTTAATCTGTCTATATATATATATATATATATATATATATATATATATATATATATATATATATATATATACATACATACAAGGTTGGTATAGATGGAATAAATTTCTAGTAACTACAAACACTATTTTTTTTTAAAAAAAGTGTTCAATACAAAGTAGAGCGAATAATATCTATTTAGAAATTAAAATCAACACCATCACTTGACAGGACACCAGAAGTGTTGAAACGAAATGGCTATTTTTGTAGTGATGTTATAAAGCTTATGTTATAATTTTTAAATAAATGGAAATAGATAGACAACGAAAATTGTCCTCTTATTACCGAGAAGTAAAAAACAAGAACAAATCTATTTCCATACTTGAGGATGTCTGTAGGGAAAACTTGTAAAAACTAAAAAAGACTTATGCAACTGGAATTTATAAACAGGGATCATATCATTCATATACAGGTTCGGGGTTGGTGTATCTTATTGAAATTGTTTGCGAAGATGTATTCTCGCCATTTAAATCATTAACCTCTATATTTGTTTTTTGTATGAATGATTCATGTAATTATAAGTTGAACAGCACCTATAATCGAAATTATATATATATATATATATATATATATATATATATATATATATATATATATATATATATATATATTATATTTTTATATTTGAATAAAAACAGACCACTTTAAGGTTCCATGTAATAAGTTATTTCACCACAGCCCTTTTAAAGGGCTCTGGATCATCAGACTTTACTTCCAAAAGTTTTTTTTCATTTTAACCTTTGGAAGTAAAGTCTGATGATCTCTGAATTTACATTGGGCTCTCTGGATATCATCCTCCTTGGGTCTACCCATACGGATTACCTAGATTTGCATAAACTATATATATATATATATATATATATATATATAAAAGTGAACCTTTGAAGTCAACACTCAGAGGTAGCAGGCCGGACGCAATCGTCAGGCCACAATCGTCGGCCTGACGATTTCGTCCAGCATGAAACAGCCTGCCGCCTCTGAGTGTTGACTTCAATGTTCACTTTTATATATATATATATATATATATATATATGTGTGTGTGTGTGTGTGTGTGTGTGTGTGATGTGTGTGAAAGGAATAAATTCCAAACAAATTACTCGTAGCGGGTGTTAATCACACTTGTCCTCGGGGATAATATAATACCAAGACTTTAGGTGTTTCCTTTTTCATTATAAAAATAATCTCTTCACGAAAGAAAAAAATATTGAATTTTCCCCATTTCTAAGGTAGACGCTTTCGTGTGTGATCTTCTGTCGTGGAAATGGCTGCGTTATCGCCAATAAATAAATAAAAAATTCAGTTTGAATCTTTTAGTTGTGCGGTCATCGTTATGATGATACCTCATGTTGCCCAATGCCCCCCCACCCAAAAAAAAAACTTGCCCATAATTGTCATGACGAGTCATAAGTCCAGGTATCGTTAAAAAAAAAGGGTGTCGTTAAGTGAGTTGTTTTTTTTTTTACTTTTTGATTGATTTCTTTTCAAAATTAGGTCACGTTCTTGAATCTAAGCATGAATAAGTAATGACAACCGATTATTTACTAAATCTCGCACAAGGCTACACAAAACGAGTTCCAAGTCAAGTTGGAACTGACTACGTTATCGGATCAGTCTGCGGGAAAGGCATATTAAATATGCATTTCAGAACTATATTTAGGCTTTAGTTTGTTTTTTGTTTTTTGGGGGTTTTTTTGGGGGGGGTAGAGTGGGATGTCCGTGGATGAAAATTGATATGCCAAATCCTCGAAATTTTATCAGCTGAATTTCATCAAATATTAATATCAACATCTGTTAAATTAAGCTTTTCCCTGATGGGATCATTTTACGTTGTAAATAAACCAACGCGTCCGTGTTTAAGCGTGTCAAATCAAAAACAGTCCACCGATTTCGTCTTTTCGTTATTGTATAAAATCCTGCCTTTTTTCTTTCATACAGTAACACAGATACCCCCCCACATACACACATACATACATCTACTAAAGACACACACAAACACACATACACCCATGTAAGAAACACTCAAAGATGGATACTGTTGTGAATAACCAAGAGTGCTCTCCCCTTGTTCCGTTACTCTCCTCTTTGAGATAGCTATTTCTGTTTACTGGGACTATAAAAGGACATTATATGCGAACCTTGTATTCTCAGTTGAATGAAGCTTTCTTAAAGCCTATACTGTACTTTTGTCATTACATGTAGCACGTTATCTCACTTTCGCGCGTTGTTTTTTTTAAATATCTATCATTATATCTATCTGATTTCGTATCTCTCTATCTGTTCATATATATCTATGTTCATACGTTATCTATCTATCTATCTATCTATCTATCTCCGTGAGTTCATATCTATCTATCTATCTATCTATCTATCTATCTATCTAATCTGTTTCTGTAAATATAGCTGTCTGTCTATCGGATTTCGAATGTGGTGTTATGAATAATCAAGTGTGGTCTCTTCTTGTTTGGTTACGCTCCTCTTTGAGAGATTTATTTCTGTTTACTGGGACTATAAAAGGACACTATACGCGAACCTTGTATTCTCAGTTGAATAAAGCTTTCTTAAAGCCTACACCTGCATACTTTTGTCATTACAGGTAGCACGTTATCTCACTTTCGCTCTTTCTTTCTTTAAATATCCTTATATCTATCTGATTTCGTATCGATCTGTTCATATATATCTATGTTCATACTTTATCTGTCTATCTATCTATCTATCTCAGTGAGTTCATATCTATCTATCAGTTTCTGTAAATATATCTGTCTATGTATCGGATTTCGAATGTAGTGTTATGAATAATTAAGTGTTGTCTCCCCTTGCTTTGTTACTCTCCTCTTTGAGAGAGCTATTTGTGTTTACTGGGACTATAAAAGGACACTCTACGCGAACCTTGTATTCTCAGTTGAATGGAGCTTTCTTAAAGCCTCTACATGCGTACTTTTGCCATTACACATACATTCCAACCCATTCCGATTCACGTTTTGTTTTTATTTATTCTTTAATTCTGAGAAATTCATGGCGTCATTATTCCGTCATTTTCCTTAACTTTTGAGGATCTTAGCCTAGTTTTCAACTAATTTGTGTATTAAATAGGGTTATTTTTTTTTTTAAATTCCAGAGTTTTATAACAAAATATTTTACTCATATAAACTCATATCATCAGCATTCAGCGGTCAGTCTATTTCCTTCGACTTTCTATGATGCAAAAAGTTACTTTTTAATCAAACTATGTATTCCATCATTAATGATCGATTCCAGTTATGATTGGATTACGCCTTTCAGTTCGATTTTCGATGGCTGGTCTCCCACTGAAACCGACAGTAGCAATTAATAGTAAATTTGAAATCCCACCCTTTCACTCCAATAGCTTTATGTCTCGCACTTCCCGTCTGTGGAACTCCCTTCCTCTTATTTGCTTCCCTGGTAGCTATAATCTCCAACTATTCAAATGCAATGTCAATCGACATCTCCAGATGCCTTGGTCTAATTCCCCGTCCTACTCTTCACCCTTTCCTCTTTCACACCTCTTTAATCTTGCTCCCACTTTCTGTAACCCTTTGCGTTCTAGTTGCACTCCCGCCTTGCTTGGGGTGAAAAGTTTTAAAAAAACAAAATTCAATTCTTTCTCTTGATAGCTGTTTTCCACTTTGGACGCTACATTCGTACACCTCTATTCGAAATTACACACCGGGCCGGGGGGGTGTATTTTTTCAGCTAAACTTTGTATTCCATTTTGATTCGGATGACTTCTTCACGTTCGGAGTCGACAGCATCAAATCATGTTTGATGCGGTTCAATTCATTCTGTTGATAACTGTTTCCACTTGTACGTGACACACGCAAGGCTCTGTTCCAAATCTCATGCTATTGTCTTCCGTAACCCACCGTCTATACATTAGGAAATACTTGAGGGAATAAACAAGACTTTTTAATTATATCTTTAAAAGAAAAAAAAACACCTTCAGGAGAAAATATGACTAGTAAAATTTTAAAGAACAAAAATACATAAATAAATGAATAAAAATAATCGCTAAGACTTCGCGAAAAAAAGATGAAGTAATCAACTCATCCCCGCCCCATATAATAATTAGTGTGCTTAATTAATGTGAACGTGGACTTATTTAGTTTAAGGGCTACACGATAATGAAATTACATTCAAATTCTTGATCACCAGTCCTAAAACTGACAGTATGGGAGCAGCATTTAATTTCGAAGTAATTCCGGGAAAATCTACTTTTAACGTGTCGTATTCATTTTTGCCGCCAACCTTTCCCGCGTTTCGTCTTGTTGGTGATGTGGGAGTGTTCAAAACGACTTAATGGGAGAAGTGCTGCTATTCAGTGTAGTTCCTTTTTTTCTTCTTTTTCTAATTTCTCTCTCTCTCTCTCTCTCTCTCTCTCTCTCTGTTCATGTTATGTGTGTGTGTGTGTGTGTGTGGTAATGTGGGGGCGAGGGGAAGTGGAGATGAGTTGCCAGTTTTAATTTTGCTTCTTTTTTTTTTTAATTTTTCGAAATATTCTTCAACTTTTTTTCCGCTTTATTATTACGTAAAAAAAATTGTTTGCAATGTCGGAGATGCCGGACAGCATAAGAGTTATCGACACAGATAGATAGATAGATAGATAGATAGATAGATAGATAGATAGATAGATAGATAGATAGATATGAACAGAATTAGATAGATAGATAAATAGATAGATATGAAAAGAATTAGCTAAATAGATATGAATAGAATTAGATAGATAGATAGATAGATAGATAGATAGATAGATAGATATGAACAAAATTAGATAGATAGATAGATGGATAGATAGATAGATATATAGATAGTTATGAACAGAATTAGATAGATAGATAAATAGATAGATATTAATAGAATTAGATAAATAAATATGAATAGAATTAGATAGATAGATAGATAGATAGATAGATAGATAGATAGATAGATATGAACAGAAGTAGATAGATAGATAGATAGATAGATAGATAGATAGATAGATAGATAGATACGAAAAGACGGGAAATTAGATACTGCAATAACCAACAAATAGCTGAAGCTACATATTCTTTTCTTACATTCATTT
>CAHIKZ030002357.1:1877500-1917500 GCA_903632075.3 Acanthosepion pharaonis
GTTTACATGTCGTGCTAAAATATATCAAGTTCACCAATTCCTGAACTGAGACTAAACGTCTCGGCTTCTCAATATGTTTTTACCTACCTTCTCTTGTGCAAACATTTTCGCACACATGAATACACGGGCCTGATTATTCGCGTCCGTTTGCAGGTTCCCCGTCGCCCTAGATAGATTTAATTAATATTTTGCTGGTCGGGTCGGGTCAGATCGGGTCGGGTAAGGCACTGGCTGCGAGTCTAGTAGATAGAGACATTTTCTGTCACAAGAGAATGATTTCATACAGCTTGTGTGGCTTCTAATCTCGCTGGTGATTGGGTTGGGGGAGGTCGGATTTCGACTGAGATTAGTTATGTAATGTCACACCAATGCTCTTGCGAAAGGCATGAATCGATTTCTCCCTGCGCTCCTTGGCATCGTCGGGTATATCTTGGCAAAATGACTCGTCAATTGTATGCTACGCAAGTTGACGGAGACTGAGAGCGGATTACTGATAATGTGGGCAAACCACTCTCCCATAATTACAGGCCCAGGGAGCTCCCAGTGAGTACAAATAATAACCATACTACTACTACTACTACTAATAATAATAATAATAATAATATACCAATAACAGGGCACAACAAACCAGGTCCTTGAGTTGTAAGAACTTTTGATGACACCATGCCTCAAAAACAGAATTTCTATTGATTATATCAATATCAACATAATAATAATAATAATAATAATAATAATAATTCTGCTTGTTCCTCCCATCGCTAGTTAGTTCTGTAATTAGTTCGCACGACCGTTACGCCCTGCTAATACCACATAAATAATGGACGATTCCGTTCTGACCGCGTGAAAAGACAGGAATTATATATGAGAAATCCTACATTTGAGTCAGAAAATGAAACAAAAAGGAAGATAGAAGGCTTTAACGTCTGTTTCAGAGAATTGGAAAAGTTGTCAGTTTCAAAACTTTTCATTTGTACCCACTTCTTAAAATAGCGACAATATGATTGCTATTTCAATATTTTGTCAAAGTTGCTAAACTCAAAGATCCAATGATGCGATAAGGGAATTTCTACGGATATTTTATTTTCGTAGAACTCGCCATTAACTTATTCAATCATTAACTTACGGGAAATTAAAATAGAAAAACCGTGAAATTTTTAAGGGTTAAAATAATAATAATAATAATAAGAAGAAGAAGAAGAAGAGGAGGAGGAGTAAGAAGAAGAAGAAGAGGAGGAGGAAGAAGAAGAAGAAGAGGAGGACGAGGAGGAGTAAGAAGAAGAAGAGGAGGAGGAGGAAGAAGAAGAAGAAGAAAAAGAAGAAAATGGAGGAGGAGGAAGAAGAAGAAGAGGAGGAGGAGGAGTAAGAAGAAGAGGAGGAGGAGGAAGAAGAAGAGGAGGAGGAGGAGGAGGAAGAAGAGGAGGAGGAGTAAGAAGAAGAGGAGGAGGAAGAAGAAGAGGGAGGAGGAGGAGGAAGAAGAAGAAGAGGAGGAGGAGGAAAAGAAGAAGAGGAGGAGGAGGAGGAGGAAGAAGAAGAGGAGGAGGAGTAAGAAGAAGAAGAGGAGGAGGAGGAGGAAGAATAAGAAGAGGAGGAGGAGGAAGAAGAGGAGGAGGAGGAGGAGGGAGAAGAAGAAGAAGAGGAGGAGGAGGAGGAAGTAGGAGAAGAAGAGGAGGAGGAAGAAGAAGATGAGGAGGAGGAGGAGGAAGAAGAAGAGGAGGAGGAGGAGTAAGAGGAAGAAGAAAAGGAGGAGGAGGAGTAAGAAGAAGAAGAAAAGGAGGAGGAGGAGGAAGAAGAAGAAGAGGAGGAGGAAGAAGAAGAAGAATATTATTAACAATAATAAACAAAATTATTGACGTAACTCTTCCAATATTTTTCAACAGTTAAGAACGCGATATAAAAAAAAGAAAAGAAAAAACAGTGTTTGACAATGTTCAACAATATTTCGACAGAATGTCTGTCTTCTTCAAGTTATATTTTTAAAAATTTTCAGGTATAAAGATATATAAATCTACAAAAAATTATAAGTTTTTGTCCAAACGTTGCTTGTCTTAAATAATAATAATAATAATAATAATAATAATAATAATTGAACTTCAAAAAGCTATCAAAATACAAGGACCTTGAAATGGAAATCTCAAAAATGTGGCACATGGGAACACCAACAATCCCTGTTGTAGTTGGAGCCCTCGAATTGATTAGAAAAGATTCCAGTAGATTAATTGAAGGGATTCCTGGAAGACCATGCCTTAAAGAAATACAAAAAAATTGTACAGCCCACACCTTATGAAGGTATTTATCTATGTAAAATACGTTTGATTTTTTTCCAAAATTGCTCAGTGGAAAATGTCATGATGACATTTCTGACTTTAGGTCTCTGGGCGAGACCCGGAAAGAAATGTGTACACACCAGAAATCAAAGATAATAATAATAATAATAATAATAATAATAATAATAATAATAATATGCAAACAACGGAGCACAACAAACCAGACATATTGGTGGAAAATAAAAGAGAAAAAGAAATATTAATTAAAGATCCATCGTGTCATTTTGATACGAGAACAGAACAAAATGAAGAGAAACTAATCAACTATGGTACAGAAAAGGAAATCTGTGAAACCTCAATGACTACATATACTACTACTACTACTACTACTACTAATAATAATAATAATAATAATAATATATGCCAAGAACAGAGCCCAACACATCGGACTTATTGGTAGACATATTGGTAGACATATTGGAGGTTCTTGAGTTGCGTTGATAGCAGAACAGAATCGTCATTGATTACGTCAAAATGCAATAGCAAGATATTAACAATAATAATAATCATATAATAATTATGCTTTCCCTACCTTCCATAGTTAGTTTGCACGACCTTTACGCTTTGCCATTACTATTGTTTCGCTGGTCCTTCTGTCAAAAAAAATCAAGGAGATATAACTACGAAAGAATATAATTGTAATTAAGCTATAAAGCACCCATTGAACATTTTTACATTCCATAGAATTAGGAGATCGCAAAACTGTCAATTTAAATGAAAAATAGTATAGAATTTCCATGGATTCCGCTAGTTACCGATTATTATTATTATTATTATTATTATTATTATTATTATTATTATTATTATTATTACGTTGCTTGTCTACGATTTAATACTGGTTGAATACACAAGGCAGAAAAGTGGGAGGGTTGGTCAATTGTAACGAATGAATAGGTCAGGAATCTGATTAGCTAGGTATGAGGTAGTTAGTGTCGGCCAACTTTAACCAATCTCCTCCTTTTATAATAATAATAATAATAATAATAATAATAATAATAACAATAATAATAATAGAAATTTCGAAAATGTGGCATATGGGAACATCAACAATCCCTGTTGTAGTTGGAGCCCTAGGACTGGTTGAAAAAGATTGCAGTAGACTAATTGAAGGGATTCCTGGAAGTCCATGCCTCAAGGAGATACAAAAAATTGTTCTGACAAGTACAGCCCACACTTTACGAAGGGCTTTATCTATGTCATTTTTTTTTTTTTTTTTTTGTCAGTGGAAAGTGTCATGATGCCATTTCTAACCTTAGGTCTCTGGGCGGGACCCGGAAAGAAATGTGTAAACGCCAGAAATCAAAGAAAATAAAAATAATAATAATAATAAAATATGCCAATAATGGAGCACAACAAACCAGACATATTGGTGTAAAATAAAAGAGAAAAAGAAATGTTACTCATTGATCCATCGTGTCATTTTGATAGAAGGAAAGAGAAAAAGAAAGAAGAAAAATTCATCCAAAATGGCCCTTTGGCAGTTAAAGAAGGTCACAGTCCTGCCAGTTGTCATTGGTGCACTTGGTAGGATGACTGACAGAATGGTCACATGGATAAACAAAATTAGTATTGATTGCTCAGTGGAACTTTCATAAAAAAAAAGGTAGCCTATTAGGAAGGGGAACAATAATCCAGAAAGTGATGAACACTTAGAGTAAGAGGCTGCATGATGTCTAAATCCTGTGTCCCGCTTATCTATCCATTAACTCTTTGAACACCCTGACCAATGCTTTCCCGGGGGTAGAGAAAATTGACTTAATACCCAGCCACCGGTTGAACGGTGGATAAACACTTGTAACTCTTTATATATCGACCGTGAAACATTACATAGCAATTATTTGTGAATTTTGACTCAGGAGCTCAGACAGAAGGGTTAAAATTGTTCAGGAACGCAGGGGTCAAAGGGTTCATGACCAGATATTGACAGTCGGTGAAATACAAGTGGAGCACAATGCACCGACTGCAGCTTCAAAATGCTTAAAAAAGAAAGCAAAGGCAACTGCAACTGACCAGATAAAGAAACGATGGCAAGATAAACCGCTTCATGGCCAATACTCTGCCCTTACCAAACAAGCTGATGTAGACAAAACCCGTACCCATCAGTGGCTACGTAGAGCAGGGTTAAAAGCTGAAACCGAAGGTTTTATTCTTGCTGCACAGGACCAACGCTTGTTAACTAGATATTATTAAGCACACATACTTAAAAATTGTGTTAGCCCACAATGCAGAGTCTGTGATAAATATCCTGAAACAAGAGGCCATCTTGTATCAGGTTTCACGGTATTGGCACCCACTGAATATAAAACCCAGCATGACAGAATGTGCCAATATCTGCACTGGAAAATCTGCAACTCTTACGTAAAGGAAACTGAAAGAAATTGATATGAACACCATTCAGACCCGGTCACGGGGATAGGACCTGTAACAATTCTATGGGACTTCAAATTACACACAGACGGAACAATCAAAGCTAATCGCCCAGACATCGTTATTAGAGACCGCAAACAAACAAAAAAACGTTCTCTCTTTATTGATATGGCAGTATCTGCAGACTGCAATGTATCTTTGAAGATCTTCAAAAATCTATCAAAATATAAAGACCTTGAAAGAGAAATCTCAAAACTTGTGGTACATGAGAACATCAACAATTCCAGTTGAAGTTGGAACCCTCAGATTGATTGGAAAAAATTCCAATATATTCATTGAAGGCATTCCTGGAAGCCCATGCCTTAAAGAAATACAAAAAATTGTTCTCACGAGTACAGCCCACGCCTTACGAAGGGCGTTATCTATGTAAAATACGTGTGATTTTTTTTTTCAAAATTGCTCAGTGGAAAATGTCATGATGACATTTCTGACCTTAGGTCTCTAGTAGGGACCCGGAAAGAAATATGTATACAATAGAAATCAAAGGAAATAAAATAATAATAATAATGATAACATCCAGACTGAACAATCAAAGTGAATCGTCCAGAAAAGGGAGCAAGGCGACAAAAACAGCATATCCTTTCTTATAGATATGGTAGTTCCTGAAGATTGCATCTTTGAAGATCTTAAAACAACCATCAAAATACCAGGATCTTGAAGTGGAAATCTCAAAAATGCGCTTCATAAAAACAGCAACAGTTGTAGTTGGAGCCCTCGGATTGGTTGGAAAAAGATTCCAGTAGACTAACTAAAGGGATTCCTGGAAGTCCATGCCTTAAAGAAATACAAAACATTTTTCTCACTAGTACCACACACACCTCACGAAGGGCTTTATCTATGTAAAATGTGTGTCATCTTAGGTTCGTCATTATTTTTTGTTTGTTTCATTTTTTTTTTTTACAAAAATATCTAGTGGAATATGAAAATGCCATATCTGACTTTTGGTTTCTGGTTGGGACCCGGAAGGAAATGATTATACAACAGAAATCAAATATAATGTTGTAACCTAGAAAGGGTTACTGAATGAGAAATAACCAAAACGGAGGTTGGGAATAAAATGGTAACAGCAACAAAATACAATACTCGCCAGCGGCGTGAAGTAGGTAAACCACTGCTAGTGGTGGACTACTTAGACAGCATTTTACCCAACGTATTTATGAGGATTGGCACATGTCCATTGGTGTTCATAGGTACATAGATATGCAACCGCTGAAGATGGTCTGAGATGAGATTGAAAGTACTTGGCAAAATAATAATTATTTGACAGAAAATTTAGGATTTTTTCTTGATTTTTTATAGTCACCAAGAAATTAATTCGTGGACTCGAAAGGATTAAAACTAAAATAAATAGACATAATACGTCTAAATTATTAACCAAACATGCTTGAATGAAAATGTGTTGCATATATATATATATATTGTTGTAACATAGGGAAGGTTACTGAATAGAATAATCACACGAAGATTGGTAATGAACAATAATACTTAGGACAAGAACAACACGTATAAGATTTGCCAGCGGCGCGTAGAAGTAGTAGTCAGCTGCTAGAAGTGAGTCAAGTGAATTCCACAATGGATCCCCAACTGCAGACCAACATACAGTATTTACTACTGTATTTATGTGAACGGGGACATGCACATTATCGCCCGTAGGTATGCTACAACATATATATATATATATATATATATATATATATAATGCGTACCCCGAATAAGATCAGCAGCTACATTTTCCTTGTTATGCACATAATGCAACAAAATTATAAAGGTTAATCTGATTATTATGCATAAAATGCAAAATATTTTTTTTTTTTTTTTTTTTTTGTAGATTTGCTTCATAAAGATCACATGCTACCTGAATAATTACTGACAACACGTGCCTGGTGTATGTATATATATATATATATATATATATATATATATATATATATATATATATGTGTGTGTGTGTGTGTGTGTGTGTGTGTGTGTGTGTGTGTGTGTGTGTGTAAAAATCCTTCTGTACGCTACTTCAATCAACATGAGATTCATTGACCGAGATTTGGGAAAATGTAGCCATTTCCCTTTCCCAACATCCTTCTTGGATATTTCTGGGGAAAAAAAAAAGAAAGTTTAATTTAATTCCCGCTTAATCTTGTATGTGCGTCTGTTGATTTTCCATACAGCCTCGTTCTGGGCTTAGTTAAGCCGACCTGACCTGGTCGTAAAACTGAAGATCGGATTAGGTTTTAAGGAAGTCAAGGCTATAGAAAATATTCAAAAGGAATGAAACAAAAATAAAGCCGAGGAAATCGCTGCAAATGAACTTGAAGAAGGAATTAAATTTGTTGAAATCATCAAAGTTTTTTTTTTTTAATCTTTTTTTTTAGGAATTTTCCCCCAATACAAGGCTCAACGGCCGCTCAATGTAGAAGTTTACTTACGTTATGTATAAACGTAAGAAATGACAAGATAGCCGAAAAGATTGACAGCTAATTCTCGACTTGAAGAGGTCAGGATTTAATTAATGTATATAATTTCAGAGCTCAGGCTGAGACATCAGAAGTACGGAGTTGAATTCTAAACAGGAAACAAGGGATAAACCTCTACTCCTGTTCAAAAGGCCTGAGAGGAGTGTGAACCGGACGATAGACAAACCTATCTACACATATTGGGAGAAGAAAAAAATAACAATTACTAAATAAAATTTCAGAGTTCAGGCTGAGACGTCAGAAGTACGGAGTTGAAGGAACTGGAGACCCAATTCTAAACAGGAAACAAGGGATAAACCTCTACTCCTGTTCAAAAGGCCTGGGAGGAGTGTGAACCGGACGATAGACAAGCCTATATCCACATATTGGGAGAAGAAAAAATAATAATAATTACTAAATAAAATTTCAGAGTTCAAGCTGAGACGTCAGAAGTACGGAGTTGAAGGAACTGGAAACCCAATTCTAAACCAAGATATGGAATTATTCTTCGAATAAGCAATTTATTATAAGGTAATGCCAGTAATATATAAAGTAGAAATGGTTACATTACTTTCTTTATCAATATCTTTGATAATGTGAATCTTTTCCTGTACGTTATTGGTGATCACACCGAGGCAAAGGTTAGCCGACCGACAAACATCACACAGCATTGAAGGTTTCTTTTTTAAAGACGTATTGCGAGACACCAAGAAAAGAATACTGGACTGTTACGTGACATCTGTCTTTCTTCACGGCAGCGTATGTTGGACGATTTCCTCAAAGATGAAGAAGAGACGTGAGGCGACATAGATGTGGTTCTACAGAAGGACGCTAAGGATATCATGAACCGAGCGTGTGAGCAACGATGAGATCTTAGAGAGGTTGCAAACGAGGAGGAGGCTTATACTTAACATCACGAAGAGGCAGCTGAGGTTTTTGGGAAACATAACGAAGAAGAAGGGCCTGGAGAATCTGATACTCACAGGTCGAATAGACGGAAAGAGAGACAAGGGAAAACAACGCGTGACTACCTTGTGGACTTAAGCAAGTGGATGACAGAACATGGTCTGGGGGAGGAAGCAGAGGGAAGGAACTTGTTGAGAGCTGCAAAGGATAGAGTAAAGTGGAGAGACATGATCGCCTACGTCCTGAAAGACATGGCATGTAAAAAGTATAAGACGACGCTATTTCTTAAGTGTGATTTTGAGGATTTAAAAGTGAACTCATACGCGGAAATCTACGATAATTGCCCGGTACCTGTCTAAAAGAATCTACTGTGGGAAGATTAGCCCCACTCCCAATCCCAGAAAGTAAAAGACTACATTGATGTAAACGTTATTTCGACGGCCCACTTTAGTCATGGCTACCATAACGACTGCTACCGCCATTACTATTCTATTTCTTCTTAGGCTCGGTCAAATGGATGTCGGAGAATCGAACAAAGACGTGTGGCGCCGCCATGAAAGCTTTACAAGACGATCGGCTGAAGAGGTAGTTAACTTAGAAAAATGGCGCTCCATGCAATGAGGGTAACAGCTTTTTATTATGTCTGCCCGCCTCAGAAGATAATAGAAAGACTGATTTATTTTTTTCCCATCAATGATCTCAAATGTTTCATCAGGGTATTTGGTGATGGGCTACAATGTATGGGTGGAGTGGGCTCATGCCTTTTCCCCATTTGCTTTTTATGTCAATAATTTTCCGCTACTTCGCCTTCCGTTATATATATATATATATATATATATATATATATATATATATATATCCGGATACAAGGTTGGTATATATGGAATAAACTCCCAGTAAACAAAAACACTATTTCTAAAAAAAGTGCTCAATAGAGAGTAGACAGAATAATATTTATTTAAAAATTAAACTTTTTATTTTGCAACCATATCACTTGACAAGACACCAGAAGTGTTGAAACAAAATACCTATTTTTGTAGTGATGTTATAACATATATTATAATTTTTATATATATATATATTTATTAAAGACATTTTTATGTTTAACGTTCTTTTTTATAGATACAAGTATTTAAGTAAATGCTCTGTTTATAATAAACAGTATTAAATAACATTTACCGGCCTGAATGTCCGAGAAATTTTCATAGAAAATATTCGTCCTTTGACAGGATTCGAACCTGCATCCTATACGGAACCGTCATTTACGCTGATGTGCCTTACCGATCGGCCACAAAGGAGCGTTCGGTAGACAAGGTCGAATTTACTGCTTATAAACTTCAATCTTCCATGAATCTCGTACATTCATAACTGCTCTGGCGCATCAAATGTAAACAAATGGGCATTTACTTAAATACTTGTATCTATTTTAGAGCATTTACTTAAATACTTGTATCTATAAAAAAAAGAACGTTAAACATAAAAATGTCTTTAATAAATAAATTGTCGGACTTTGTCCATTTCTTAATATATATATATATATATATATATATATATATATATATATATATATATATATATATGTGTGTGTGTGTGTGTATAACGACTTCAGCCACTTTCTCATCGACATGACGGGTATTCCCTCTGTCTTTTTTACCCTTATTTTCATGGCAATTCTTCTGATTAGCTTTTCCCCTGGCGCCCTGGCTACATGAATTTAAACGTGCTACTAGATTGGAAGCTAGGTCCCATTGTTTTACTATTGAACTAGCTAGATGCAACGGCCACTTCCACACTGTTTCTTTTCTCGCACTTCTCACCTTTGGAACTCCCTTCCAATTTCTTGCTTCCCTGATAAATACTATCTTCAAACATTTAAATGCAACGTCAATAGTCATCTTCGGTCCTCTTCAACCCTGTACGTTTTTTGTCATTTCATCAATCTTCTCCTTCTCTTTCACTCCCTATAATCACCTGCGTTTTAGTGACATTGTCACCTGTCTTGGGATGCAACTATTAATACATACATACATATATATATATATATATATATATATATATATATATATATTCTAAAATTCCGGTCGAAAACACTAAAATTCTATATAAATCACATTACCAGAAATATCTTGTTATTAGAGAGAGGCCCTGTATATCAGACGTCTCTCCTAATAACAATTTCACTATATTTAACATTGAAAATAGTGTGCTAATAGTTTGTTGTTTATATATATATATATATATATAAGGATTCCAATGAGATTGGTATTATATATATATATATATATATATATATATATATATATACAAGTAATAGGAAAGGAGAGTCAGATTTTTAATCCAAAATTCTGTAGTATTTTTGTTTTATTTTTAAAAAACAGTGCCTGATACAAACTAGACCATAGTATTATTATTTTTATATATATATATATATATATATATATATATATATATATATATATATATATATATATAAGGATTCCAATGAGATTGGTATTATATATATATATATATATATATATATATATATACCCAATGGCCTCATCCCTGTTCCGTGTAGGTCTAGCTGATCCTCCCACACACACCCACGCATACACAACCTTGCTAACCTTTGAACAGTGGATGATAGTCTCAAACCGGTCTTCATATGAACATCAGAAAAAGCATATCATAATGTTGCTTAGTGTTAACCAGAGCGAGATTTAGGATTGGACAAATTCTGAAAACAAGGCTGATTTTCAATGCAGATTACTCACCACTCACTCTCTCTCCCTCTCTGTCTGTCTCTGTCTGTTACATTTTCTTTCTCTTCATCTCTCTCGCTTTCTCTTTTTTCTCTCTCTCTCTCTCTCTCTCTCTCTCTCACTCTCTGTTTAATTTTCTTTCTCTTTATCTCTCTCTTTCTCTCCTCTTTTTCTTTCATTTTTTCTGTTTATCTCTGTCTTTCTCTCCTTGTCTTTTTCTCTCTCTCTCTCTCTCTCTCTGTTTCACTTTCTTACTCTTTATATCTCTCTTTCTCTCCTTCTCTTTCTCTCTCTCTCTCTCTGTTTCCTTTTCTTTCTCTTTATCTCTCTTTCTCGCCTTCTTTCTTTCTCTCTCTCTGTGTTTCATTTTCTTTATCTCTCTCTTTCTCTCCTCTTTTTTCTTTCTTTCTCTCTCTCTCTCTCTCTGTGTGTTTCATTTTCTTACTCTTTATCTCTCTTTCTCGCCTTCTCTTTCTCTCTCTCTCTGTTTCATTTTCTTTCTTATCTCTCTCTTTCTCTCTTTCTCTTTTTATCGCTCTCTCTCTCTCTGTTTCATTTTCTTTCTCTTTATCTCTCTCCTTCCCTTTCTCTCTCTCTCTCTCTCTCCCCCTCTCTCTGCTTCCATCAGATTCCTCTATGCCTCATACATTTATGTAATTATAGAATCTGCCGCAATTACAATCAGAAGTCCTCCAGACACTGTTTATGTAACCTGTCATAACATGGCTGAGACTTATTAAACAAATACATCAAATGCTACACGATTTTACTACAGAAAAGCACTAAAGATGATTTTAATATAGAAATGTATTGCAAGAGAATTTTACTATAATTTTGCTATAATAATGCTGTTGAAAAACATTTTACCAGAAAAAGTATTTCAAATAATGAAGGTCTGTGCCTTGAAGATCAATTGGTTCTTAGGTTCATTCCAGACCGCAAGCAGAACCCATATATATATATATATATATATATATATATATATATATTAAGCATTACGCCCCGAGTAAGGCGTGAAGCCACTAGGATGCAGGGCAGGGGGTTGCAGAAGATTTGGAGCGAGAGCAGATAGGAGTGATAGAAGAAAGGATGAGGAGAAGGATAGTGGATAGATCAAGGCAACTGGAGATGTTGATTGACATTACATTTGAATAGTTGGCGATTATAGCTCTCAGGGAAACTAGAATAAGGAAGAGAGTTCCACAGGCGAGAAGTGCGAGGTATGAAGCTATTGGAGTAGAAGAGACGGCTATATTTAAAAGTTTCTACAGTGTAAGGGTGGGAGCGGGATGCCAGCCTCGTAGAGCGCTTGAATTCATGGAGTCTGGGAACCAGTGAAAACAGCTCATCGGAGCAATTACCATGAAAGTATTTGTAGAAAAGACAGAGAGAGGCGAAGGAGAGTCTGTGAGAGAGTGACTGTAGACGAGACGCCAGATCAGGGCCAATTATATTACATATCCTTCTCTGGATCTTGTCAAGAACTCCGAGGTAAACAGAAGGTGCCTCAGACCATATATGGCAGCAATACTATATATATATATATATATATATATATATAATTATTTATTCGAAAATTATAACAAATTTGTTATAAAATCACTACAAAAATAGCCATTTTAACAAAATGGTTATTTTAATATTTATGTTATAATTTTCGAATAAATAATTATATTTTCTCTACTCTGTATTGAGCACACTTTTAAGAATAGTATTTGTTGGTTATTGAATTTATTCCGTATACTATATATATATAATATATATATATATATATATATATATATATATATATATAATTCATTGTTCCTTCTATCTCTGGAAGTATCTGGTTCCTTCTGTTTTGCTTTATCTTTACAAGAGTCAGATTAGGCCAAATAAATTGCTGTCGTATCTAGGTTGGAGCTGCACAATCTTCCGGGCCAGGGCTCTCTAGTCACGATGACCGGTTACACTATCGATGACGAACTTTTTTTTAACGTTTGTTGGGTCTCAAATTCACTGCAGACCTCAAGGGGAACTCCTATATACAATATACAATTATTGCTTTTGAAACTTGAAAAAAAAATGTTCGCCTCCCGATATCTCTCCGTCGAGTAACAGACTCCTCCTGCCAGGCTTTATGTGTACAAGTTACAAATTAGGCCAAAATTGGTGTATTCTCGCCATATCTGGGCTGTAAATGAACAGCGCTTACATTCCGGCCTTGGTAGTAACCAAAATCCTTTACGCGGTCTTGTTCGGATAGACTTATTCTCCGCACTGCAAGTTCTTCCCGACAGACGCAAAGTTGCAAGCACGTCGCTACTCTATGGCCGTTTACATGGCAAATGTTCAGAGCAGCTTTATCTTTTACAAGAGTTAGATTAGGCCAAATAAATGGAGTATTGCTGTCGTATCTAGGTTGGAGCTGCACAGTCTTCAGAGCCAGGATTTTTTCCTGTAGTCACGGTGACCAGTTACACTATCGATGTCGCACTTTGCTTTGAATGTCTGTTGGGTCTTACATTCACTCCAGGCGACAACTAATATATACAATCCATTGCTTTTGAAACTAGGAAAACAATGTTCGTCTCTCTATATCCCTCCGGAGAGTACCAGACTCCTCATGGCATGCTTTACCTGTACAAGGTATAGATTATACCAAAAATTGAATATTGCTGTCGTATATGGGCTGTAACTGAACAATCCTTACATTCCAGCCTTGGTAGTAACCAAAATCTTTTACGCTGTTTTGTTCGAAAAGATTTATTCTCCATTCTGCAAGCTCTTCCAGACAGACGCAACATCGCAAGCCCGTCACTACTCTATCGCCGTTTCTATGGCAAATGTTCAGAGGAGCTCTATTTTCTTGTTCCACCAATCCAGAACCTTAGAGCTTGCCACTTCCGATATTTTTTAAAATCGTTTTTTGAAGGGTGTCCTGTTCATAATATAAATAAAGTGCCAAATCGATCCCTGACTTCTTATATATATATATATATATATATATATATATATATATATATCTTTCGACATAAATAAAAAAAATAAACCTATCGACATAGGAGTCAGACGTTTCTTATTGAAATACGTCTGTCAGCGTTAGCCAATGCAAAAAAGGCTTTTCACGCTCCCCCCCTTCCTATATACTGGTGTATTATTACTTCAACTGGTTTCGATTCGAGTTTCTATATTTAAATGACAAGCTTTCCTCTGTGGTACCTAGACGTTATGAATATAAGGGCAGTACTAGACTGGCGGTTAGGTCTCATCATTTTACATTTGAAAGTACTATGCTAACAGTTTCTTCTCTCGCTCTTCTCGTTTGTAGAACGGGTTTCTCGCTTTCAAGCAAACTTTGATCTTCAAATAATAATATTTTCCTTTTCTAAATATTCTCTCATACTTAGAAATCCCTTGCGTCTTAGTGGCTTTATTTGCCAAAAATCGCCCGTTTTTCTTTAATCCAAATCCCTTCCAATGGCCAAAGACAGTTGAGATATCGATTTTCAAACTGTTCTGTCGAAATATTCGGTTTATTCTCCGCGATGGAAAAAAAAAAGCAGAGCGTTTTCATCGACGTCGGGAGGTCATCCGGTTGATCGTTTAGGTTAAACTCAACCTGACGAAATTTGACAATTCACTTCTTGACCGTCCGATGAGCTGGCGTCCGATCTAAATAAACCTTCTGAATGTTATTTTGTCGCAGTTTACTTAGTGTGACAAAAGTGCAACTTTTCATCCTCCATCTTTAAGACATTCATTTGGGGACAAAACCTCAACATTCAACAAAGCCTGATTCGCAAACTGAACGATCAAGGCTTTCAATCTAGAACACAACAGAAATCAGCACCAAAACAAACACCAGTGTTAATTGTGGTGATTTTATATTAATGAAAATCGGGAAAGAACTTTCGTAATGATCTGATAGCTTCATGGCCTTTCTATAATTACTTCCGAGTGAGGTTCATACCAGTTTTCATAACAGTTTTCTGTATATGACGCAATATAATCTTAAGATATTTTTTCTAATGAACATACAGTCCAATCCTATGTCGTTCGGTGTCAGGATTCAACAGCCTGACACTAATTGTGTGAAACTATTAAAACAAACAAACAAAAATATTGGCTCTCGAGTATTTGACAAAATTTAGGATAAAACCATTTAAAAAAACAAAAAATCTGGTAATTTAAATCGGAAAACTTTTGAAAAACAAAACATTATTGCAAAGACAAGACGAACAAACAGTCACTACATCGTCCTGGGTAAGATGATAAACTACATTCTTTGATCAGAAGGTTTTGAAAAGTATGGAACCACCTCCTTATTGCTGTTGTTCGCAGGTCCACCCTGACCCAGTGTGGTAGCACTTATGAGGGTCCCAGCTATGGGCAAATAGCTAATCCCCTAAAAGGGGTCAAAACAATATAAAAGTATAAAAATAGGTTTTAATAACAACAATACTTTTTTTTTAAATTTTACCAGCAATACATTTTTGAAAAAAAAAATATTACCAGCAATACATTTTTGAAAAAAAATATTACGAGCAATATATTTTCGAAAAAAAAATATTACCAGCAATACATTTTGGAGAAAAAAATTTACCAGCAATACATTTTTGAAAAAAAAAGTATTACTAGAAATACATTTTTGAAAAAAATAATACCAGGAATACATTTTTGAAAAAAGTTTTACCAGGAATACATTTTTTTTTTTAAATTTACCAGAAATACATTTTTGAAAAAAAAAAATATTACCAGCAATACAGTTTTGAAAAAAATTATTACCACTAATACATTTTTGAAAAAATATATTTCCAACAATTGAAAAAAAATACTAGCAGCAATAAAAGATTTGTCGATATTAAATAACCCATTGAGGTTGATATGCCACAAAGCAAGGCAAAACAAAATCAAACCAAAGCAAACACTCGCTACAAAAGAGAAATGTCAGCGACGATGCAACCAAAAATAAACATAAGTTCACGGCCATTTCCGATTTTATAAGAGCCCGTTCTGCGTACGAAAAGCCAGCTCTCGTGGGTCGACGGTGGTCAGGCTGGGCAGCGCTCTGAATCAGTCCCTAATGCATTACTGCGACATCTGGTGTTTGTTGAACTTCTCCGATATAAATACCATCCCCTGATTTTGAACAGCGAGTGAATTAAAGTGGAAAAAAGAAAAAAAAAATCTTGGCCGGACAGCTGCATGGGATTTACATGACGTTTTTCTGAGATTAGTAAATACGAAGCATCGAGAAGTGAAGAGGGTGGATTTTTCACCGTGGCGCCTGGCGGTGGTTTGGGGTACACATTAAGCTATTCCAGCTGCTAGGCTGGTAGAAACTGGGTCTGGGTTGAGGAGAGATAAACAGAGATTCCCTTCCGCGTAAGAAGGACAGCTCCATTCCCGGAGCAGGAGCAAGGGCTTCGCTTGTGATGCAATAGTTTGCACGGCATATCATGATAATTGCCATAAAGTATTCATGTCTCAAGATTGGCGGTTTTTGTAGTTTAGGATCCGCTAACTGTGGATGGGGTTCTCGAATCTTCCCGCGACACGAACCTCGGAAAGGCGCAACAGAATCCTGCTTGGTGTTTCACACTCCTTCCCAGTTTTTTGAACAGGAGTAGAGGTTTATCCCTTCTCTCCTGTTCAGGATTGGTTTTCCGGTTCCTTCTAATACCTTCTCGTTCTCTTTTACTCCTGGTAGTCCCTTCCGCCTTAGTAGCGTTGTCACCTTGCTTGGGGTGAATTGATAAAAAAAAATGCTTTGGCAATTATTCTAATACTAGCCGAATTACCCGCGCCTTACTGCGGGTCACACATTTTTTTTTTTTTTTTTGTAAGACAATATGATTGATTTTAAATCATTGTTATAATTTGGGGATAAAAATGATGCATTTCACTATTACTCAAAGTTTTTGCCGATTTGACTTCCATCTTCTGGCTTTCTCCTTCTATATTTTGGCTAGGAGTCATTCCCTTGTTCAATTTGAAATCAAAGGGAAAAAAATTCAGTGGGGGGGTCAGCAAAAGCAGCTTGATCTGACCCCTTTGAGATGTATTTGATGCAGTATCTGTCTATATTTCTGAGATTAGGTATTATGTATATTATTTACATTATTATGACTATTGTCCTCATCTTTGTCGCCATATATATTACAACGTTTCGGCCGTTGTACGCTCCGGCCTTCTTCAGGTGGTTGGAATGTCGAACTTAACCCTTTATTTCGCTCACTGGGGTAGACTGTTCTAGTTCCACGTGCCATGTTTAATGGATGTCAGTTATCAGTTATCTCCTGTTAATTTCCCTCTGAAAGTTCTCCACTGCCTTAACCGGGTATTGAACTCAAGGACAAATGACACAGTGGATAAAGGCGTTGGTTAGATCCAGTGACAGGACCCAAAGAGTGGGAGTTCTAGTGTAATTGATAACGGCTCGAAATTGTTAATCGGGGAGCTGAGTTCTAATTCCAGTTGGGTTCGTTATATCAAATACCTTTGGGAAAGGCATGAAACCACCTTTTCTCCCCCAGAGTTGTATCACTAAATCAATATTATCCCCCAAAAGTAATTCTTAGAACCTAAAAATATTTCCTGCAAAGGGTTGATAAGCCGTACGAAACGAATCAGTTAACCAACAATAACAGGTTATAACCATATTTTATAAGGCAAATGTATTTTAGAAACAGGAAGAAAAGGATCGTCATTATTCAAGAATTAATACAAGCATTATTTAAAGGAGGGGGCTATTATATTAAGGTAAATTCACTGAAATGGTGTTTTACTAAAGAAATGCAAAAAATCAAGAAGAAAGGGATTGTCAATGGCCAGGAATTAATGCCAGCAATGCTAACAATATATGGTTATTATTTATAAAGTAAAGACATTGCTAATAGATTTCATATAGGAATGCATGGAAAATCAGAAAGAAAGGGATTGTCAATGGTCAACAATTAATGCAAGTGTTACGAATAGAATAGGATTATTGTATGCGTAAAGTTTGGTTTGGTTTGTTTGTTTAATGGCATATCAACTCCTTATGGGTCATTTAATGCTGAAATTTTATTTTCTTGTGTGCTTTGGTAATCATTTTTTTTTCCCAAAAATATATTGCTGGTAATTTGCTTATTTCTAAATTTTTTTAATTTTTTAAAATTTTTTTTTATTTTTATATTTCCATGTTTTGATCCTAGTTTAGGGGTTCACTATTTGCCTCTAACGGGGACCCTAACAAGTCCTACAACTCCAGGTCATGGTTGACCTGGGAACAACAGCAACTAGCGGGTGGTTTAACGCTCCTAAAAACACCCTGATTAGATGCCTTGATCTCGGATATAGTTTATTGTCAAACCCAGGAGAAATTTACATAAGATAAATTCAAATTAAAACCTCTGTAAATACACTTTATAGCGGATGTTCATTTTAAGTTGTTTTAACCGTAGAAATACATTGAAAATGGGGAAATCAGGCTTTTTTAGTGAACAGATATTAATTCAAACTGTATCAACAAACTAGGGCTATTATATGAACAATTACTTCTTTACAAAGGAAGAATAATGATTGACGTCACTCCAACAATACTAAGTGTATATTTATTTGGAGAATTAATTATAATAACATAATTAAACGCTCTGTTAAAAACATTCCAGCTAAAGAATTTGATAAACCTTCCAGATATAAAAATCTCGAGATAGAAATTACAAGAATGTGGCAAAGACAACGAATATTCCTCCGCACTGAATGTAATCCGTGCCAGTGATTGGCTAAAAATAAAAGCGGTAAATTAAATTCATTTTTCAGTTACAAACCAGAAGATATCTTTTTTATCCAATTAGTACCGGATTTATCTATAATCTAAACAGTGCTGGACTTACCTATAATCTAAATACGCTATAGCTTAGGGTCATTTTTTAAAATATACTAAGTCTGCAGCTAAGAAATTTGGTTCGCTATGCCATGCTAGACAATTCTTCTCGACTGAATCTATCTGACATATTTATTCGTCCTTGCCTTGAATATTGCTGCCATACCAGGTCTGATACCCCTGCTATATATTTAGAGATTCTTGATAAAATCCAAAGAAGTATTTGCAATATTATTGGCCCTGACCTAGCGTCTCGGCTCCACACCCTTTCCCACCGCTATAACGTAGCTTCCCTGTGCCTTTTCTACTAATACTTTCATGGTCATTGTTCTGAGCTACTTTTCCCTATGGTACCTAGACTTTATGAATTTAAGCACAGTACTAGATTGGCGGCTAGGTCTCACCAATTTACAGTTGAAATAGCTAGATGTAACCGTAAGTTCTATTCTAACAGTTTCTTCTATCGCGCTTCTCGCCTGCGGAACTCTCCCAGTCAATTTTGATCTTCAAAAATTTAAATGCAATGTCAATCGTTATTGCCTGTCTTCTTGATTCCTCTTCTTTTATTTATTTATTTTTCTCTCTCTCTCTCTCTCTGTCTCTGTCTCTGTCTCTGTCTGTCTGTCTGTCTGTCTCTCTCTCTCTCTCTCTCTCTCTTTTCTTAATGTTTTTCTTTTTTCTTTCACATTCAGTAATGTATCTTTGTATCTTAGTGGTTTTATTGCTTTGCTTAGGGTGAAATGATAAAAAATAAAACACTCAGCTAACAGTTACCAAATATAAAAGCGAACGTTCTTAAGTGGAGAGTCCAATCCATATCGATTAGATCGAATTAAAATAGTGATGTTAATGATTGTTAATTAGCAATAAAACTAATGAAAAGGAATTTTAGAAAAAAAAATAATGATTAATTTTCAAAGAACGAGAAACAATTTTGTTTTATTTTAAATTTTATTTGACTTTGTTTTGTTTCTCATCCAAATAAAACGATGTTGAAATTAATAAATGGGTCACCGATATGACTTCAAATGGTTAGTGATTCACGGGTAAAAAATTTCCCGTCTTAACCACATCAAGGGCAGAATTGTTTTCTTTTTTTTCTTCCATTTCTTTTGCTTGTTTTTGTTTTTTTATATAACAATTTCTAAAACGTAAGGTTTAATAAACGATCTTTTTTTTTTTTTGTCTGCGCCTTAAAAGCCATCCCTCTCAATTTATTTTCTTCAAACGGGTTCTCACTAGTTAAATCAACTCCACCCGTCCTACGACGTGATGTAATGGCTAACAAGCCAGTCTCGCTAGATCAATTACGACTGAGTAGCGAGCTCGATCTTCACTTGGGAGCTCCATACTTGCGGCCTTGAGGCAACGCTTAGTACATCACGAAAATTGACTCCTTCATTCTTTGAAGCCAGCGAAGATTCTCGTTCAGCAAAGGATCTCGCGGATTGTGGCTTCCTCCCGACAAACACGAGACCAAGAGCGCGGGGTTTCAGTTAATTGACTCAAACGTCGTCATCAAATACGACTATAAGCGTCTCATATTAATACTAAAAAAAATGTATTCATTACCAGGTGTTTCTAAGCAATTAACCATCAAGTTCGACACAACTGAATTTCGACTACCAAACTAGACACCTCGGCATAGGCTAATGGTTAGCAAACAAATCGATTTGATCATTACTAGTAAGTAGTGAGTTCGATTCTCACTAGGTCACTAATACTTGTGGCCTTGCACCAAAAGTAAATAACACAGGACACCATGGCGGAGTGGTACCTCTCAGCGAGCTGGTTTGATTGATCATTACGATTAACTAGTGAGATTGATTCTCACTAGGTGCCTCAAACTTATAACCTTGTACCAAAACAAGTCAACTTTAACAGGGTGGGGAAGGTAATTGACCATTACATGAAGCTTAGTAAATAATGCAAGATACCTTTGCAAGAAAAATTGACCTTGACTAATGACTATTGAATACGATTCTCACTGGTTGCCTTAAATGACCTTGTGCCAAGCCTAAGTCAAGCTTAACAAATATTACGAGGCAGCTTTGCGGGTATGTAATTACTCGTGAGCTATTTTTACTTGACCGTTACGCCTGAGTAGTGAGTTCGATTCTCACGAGTCGCCAAAAATCACTTAAATATTGATTTTTTTTTTTTTTTTTTTTTTTTTTTTTATTTTACTTAGCGACTCGGCTCGGTGTAGAAGTGTAGAGATTAGTCAGCTAGTCTGATTGACTATTTTTCGTGAGTTCGATCGTTATTACAAGGCCCCCATACCTTTGACCTTGTGCCAAACTAAGTTACGCTGCGTAAACGACGACTGTTAAATGTGAGCCGATACTTTCAGTATGCCCAAATACACTAAATATATATATATATATAAAAAAAAACTCTTTGAAGTATTTTAAATAGAGCACACTTATATACCTAAGAAAAGAATATACAAATCATATATATCTATATAGAAAAAGAATAGGGATATACAAATGATATATATATATATATATATATATATATATATATATATATATGTGTGTGTGTGTGTGTGTGTGTGTGTGTGTGTGTGTGTGTGTGTCACGCACACAGTAATCTTATTTCCTCCCTTGACATGTGACATCATCATCATCATCATCATCATCATCTTCCTTCGACCTCCATATGGTTGGTCGGAACTCCATTGGCAATTCCTTTCCTCACAGTTCGGTCCGGCATTACTGTCCCCAGATCCCCAATGTCCAACCCTGAGTCCCGATCTATGGTGTCTGGGAAAGTCAATTTTCACGAGAAGACACTTCCAGAAGGATGCCATTGGAATAAAGATGAGAGGATTTCCCTGTCCGCTCGGAGCCAGTGTCCGGCAAACTGTAATAGCTTTTGTTTGAGCTTAAGAGACATTGGTAATGTAGCTTTCCCGTGCCTTTTTTTTTAATAAATACATTCATATGAATTGTTCGGATGAGCTCTTTGCTATGGTACCTAGACTTTTTGAATTTAAGTGCAATACTAGATTGGCAGTTAGGTCTCATCAATTTACACTTGAAATGGGCAGATGGAACCGTAAGTTTTATGCTAATAGCTTCTTCTATCGTCCTTCCCTCTTGTAGAACTCTCTTTCCGCTCCATGCTTTTCGGCCACCTTTGATCTTCAAAAATTCAAATGTAATGTCAATCGTTTTTAGACCAGGGACTGAATTTTATCGGGGGTGCTTTAGCAGCCAAAGCACACCCTTTTCACACCCTTTGATCTTACGTTGTTTTCAATATCCTTGTCGATGTTGGTCCAATAGACGTAACTTCTCATCAGATTCTATATTCTTGAAGTTCCCGGATGACCAACATAGAAAACTTTTAATGTTCTTTTCTGTAGTGTAGATGGAATTACTACCCCCCCTCTCTCTCTCTCTCTCTCTCTCTCTCTCTCTCTCTCTCCCCGTACATTAGTATGTCGTTACAGAATGAGTAAAACTTCTGAGATATTCTGGTCATTACTATTTAGTTTGTCCTTCCTTTATGAACTCGTCATCGGACGCTTTCTCTATTATCTCGTCACTTGTTATAGGAAGCTCCCTGACAGTATTGCACAAGGTACTTTTTATTTCGACCTCTGTTCTTATGGCAGCAATGGCTGTGTCTTCCAGGGGTACAGCATACTTAGGTATCAATCTAGACAACCCGTCTGCATGGCAGATTTTAGTGGATGGAAGAAACTCCATTTTGTAGTTATAATTGAGGAGAATGGTTCCCCATCTTTGCAGTCTATTAGCAGTATGTGTTGGCAAACCTTTTTTTTTATCCAAAGATAGTAAGGAGTGGAAGACGGACAATAAAAAGTACCTTCCATGAATAAATCTATGAAATTTAGTTACCGTAAAAATGATTCTTAAGGCTTCCTTTTCTATTTGCGAGTAACCCCTTTCAGATAGTAATAGCGTTCTAGATGCGTGGCTGATTGGCTTTACCGATCCATCATTTAACTGGTGTAAAATGCACGTACTGATTCCGTAAGAGCTAGCATCGCTGGCTACAGTGATGTCAAGGTTTGGATCGTAATGAGTCAGGAAGAGATCTGATGTAAGGACCTCCTTTATTTTCTCAAATGCTTCCTGACAGTTGGTTGTCCATTACCACTCTTTATCTTTTCTCAATAATTCATTAAGTGGAGCTCGCAAACTATGCATTCTTGGGACAAAAACGTTGTAATAATTGGCAAGACCTATAAAACTTTGAAGAGCCGACACATTTTCTGATGCTGGCATATTCTTTATTGCCGTTGTCCTAGCTGGGTTTGAACGTCTTCCGTCTTTGTTAATTATTTGCCCCAAGTACTTAATCCTCTCTACGAAAAACTCACACATCCCGTCTTTTAATTTGAATCCGTAATCCTGGATTCTCATTAACACCTGCCAGACGTGCGATTTGTGTTCCTCGATGCTCTCGCTTTTCATTAGGACGTCATCGAGATAGGCCACCGTAAAATCCAGACCATTTAACATCGTGCCCATGACCTGTTGAAAAATGAAAGGGGCGACCTTAACCCCAAACGGAAGTCTTCAAAATTTGTATAAACCCTTGTGGGTGTTTATGCAAAAGGAGCTTCGAGCATTCCTCGTCCACGGGTATTTGTAGATATGCGTCGCTTAAGTCAATCTTCGAAAAATATTTTCCTCCACTGAGCTTAGCGAATATCTCCTCTGAACTTGGAAGGGGATAATGGTGATCCTTTAGGGCGCTGTTTAGCCCCATAGAAAAGTCAGCACATACACGAATTTCTTTTTCTCTTTTTTCTTTTTTAATATAAACTATGGGAGATGTCTATTCACTATATTCAACCTTTGCCAGAACTCCTATTTCCTCAAATCGATTCAACACCTCGTCAATTTGATTTAACGAGGCAAATGGAACGTTATGTTTTTTTCTTAAAACTGGGTTTACTTCTGGCTTTAACTCAAACTTAGCAGACATTTTTGTGCATTTTCCTAGTCCTCCATTGAAAACGTCGGGAAAGTTTTTTTTTTTAGTTCACCTTTCAACTTTTCTGCTTTGTCAATCAAATTTTCGACTTTTTGACATGAGTTAAAAGGCATATGCCAAAGTTGAGACTGTTCTAACCAATCAGTCCCGAACAAATTACCCGTATTCTTCATAATATACGCCTATAGTTACGTTCGTCCATAAACCTAATAGGGTCGCCAGTTACACTTTTAGCTATTCGGTTCGTTTTTAACAAAGTCGGCTTACCCAGTTTTTTTCCATATTTGATAATTAATAATGGATAAGTCTGAACCCGAATCAAGCTCTAGCCTTATATTTTTGTTAAATATTTGAACTTCAATATATTTCCTGATGTCAGAATTTTCTAGTCCATCAGACTTGGTAATTTAAAAAAAAAAGAAAATTTTGTCTTGCCCTTAATCCTGCAGTGGGAACTTTTATGTCCCAATTTATCGCAATTAAAACGTTTTTATCTTTAAAAGAACAATCTCTATACCAATGTAATTGACCACACCCAAAACATGGGCAAAGTAAATGTATTAGTTTTTGGTTGACCCTTTTTTATTTTTTCTTTGGCGTATTTTTTTTTTTTTTAATGTGAGCCTCGCCACTCTGTTCGATACTTTCGAACCCTCTCTGACCCTCACGAAACGTTGGCAATCTTCGGCCACTTGCTGTAAAGTAAGGTCGGGCTCGTTTTCAAGCTTGTTGAGTACCCTACGACATATTTCGGCGTCTTTCGCGGAAATCCGACCCTGGACGAAAATCAGACTTTTAAACTTATTGGCGCTTACCTCTGCCAATACGAAGTTATCGCAGTGCTTATTGACTACACTCGCGAAAGTAATATAATCTTCGCCTTCTTTGCAGTTGAGATTCATGCATTTCCAACGTTTTCAAGCTGCTGGTTTTCTTAGGCAAAATATAGTTAACAAACTTAGTATATTCTGATGTGCCTGATTTCCTGAGGAGTAGGCGAACCTTTTTATGGTCAGCCCAACTTGTACAATCCGTATTGTATAAGTCCTCGAAACGTTTAAAGTACGAAGCGAATATAATTTTTTCTTCAGGTTCAAACGTGAAGTTTTCAATAGCACTCCATATAGCATTTTGAGAGAGTGCGTTTTCGCTGTCTTCATTTTGGCTTTTGATGGATATATTATACAAGTGCCTTTGTTCATTCTGTGTTTGAAGGAGTATTTCTTCCAGTTTCTGTTGTCTAACCTGAATTTCTAGATGCAATTCCTCAGATTTCTTCTGGTATTCTGCTTGTTCTCGTTGGAATTTCTCTTGTCTTTCTTGATATTTCTGTTCCAACAGTAGTTGTTGATCCTGTTGGTGTTTCATCACCTCTAGCATTGCAATTTTAAATTCGTAAAATTATGAAATGAGAGCGGGGGGGATTTTTTTTCTCTTTATCCTCTTCACCAACAATAAGTCTGTTTGACTTGTACGGTTCTTTTACTGAAAAATTTAACAGCGGGAGAGGGGTTGGGTAAATTTTTACTTTATTCTATTAGCGAAAACTATAAGTCTGTTTGACTTGTACAGTTCTTTTACTAACTTGTTGGAATGGAAAAAATAACAAGGTTCGCCAAACTTCTTTCCAATCACTGAATTGAACTTGTAAAAATCCTATTGTTTTGAAGAGTTTCTTTTGTCGCTGTCAGTGTTGTAATTAACACTGGATACCCTTTTGTCGTAGAGTTTGATTAGAATTGCTTTGTTCACCACTGTTCACTAGCAAAAATTTTTTATGACTTAACGTGAAGTTCGTTTCTTTGAATCCTTCGTCGCCAAGGTGTTGTGACCAAATAAATGATTAAAGAAATAACAAAACAAGTGTTACAGATATATCATATATATTAAACAGTAAATACAACAGAAGAGCATTAAACGACTAGTGTGTGTGTCGGTTGACTCACCGTTCAATCTATTCGACTCTTAATATTTAACAGCACCCCCCATGTATGTATGTGGCACAAGGCCAAGTTTAACGTGCGTTTATCCGAGCCCGTAGGCTCGGCCAAAAATATTCCCTTAGAACCCGCATAAACGGGTTCAGGGCCTGTCTACTTCCCCGGGCGAAACTTTACCCTTCGGCAAAGCCTCGTCCGGGTTCCTCTCCGCCTTGGCGGAGAGTTTGACAGCAATGAACACTTTGACACTGTTATATTTAAGTCCCCCCACAAGGAATGTCCCCACAAGGCCGAGTTTTAACGTGGGTTTCTCCGAATGTAGGCTCAAAAAAATATTCCCTTTAGAAGGCATAAACGGAGTTCCCCCGGGCGAAACTTTACCTTCGGCAAAGCCTCGTGGGTTTCTCCGCCTTGGCGGAGAGTTTGACAGCAATGAACACTTTGACACTGTTATATTTAACAGTCCCCCCACAAGGAATGTATGTGGCACAAGGCCGAGTTTAACGTGGGTTTCTCCGAGCCCGTAGGCTCGGCCAAAAATATTCCCTTTGAACCCGCCTAGACGGGTTCAGGGCCTGTCTACCTCCCCGGACGAAACTTTGCCCTTCGGCAAAGCTTCGTCCGAGTTCCTCTCTGCCGAGGCAGAGTTGGACAGCTGAACAATCTGTACGATTGTTCCCCCAAGGCCTTCTCTCCTACTAATCTTATAGTAGGCGGAAGAGTCCAACATAGACTCTTTAGATGGCGGACAACACAACAATTATTATTATTATTATTTATTTTTTTTTTTTTTTTGATTTATGTTGTATACACATTTCTTTCTGGAGCTCAACTACATTTTTGTAAAAAAAATTTTTTTAAATCACACACATTTTAAATGGATAAAGCTCTTTGTAATGTGTGTGTTGTACTTGTGAGCATAATTCTTTAAGGCAAGGCCATCAGGAATCTCTTCAGTGAGTCTATAGGAACCTTTTCCAATCAATCCAACTACAACTTGAATTATTGATGTCCTCATGTGACACATTTTGGGGATTTTCTGTATTTTGATAGTTTTTTTTTTTTTGTTTTTTGACTATCTTCAAAGATACATTACAATCTACAGGAAGTGCCATGTCAATAAGAAAGGACATTTTGCTTTTGTGATTTTTTCATCATGATGTTTGGGAGATTAGTTTTGATTATTCTGTTTGGGTGGATTGTAAAATCCCATAGAATTGTTACAGCTCCTATCTCTGTAACCGGGTCTGGGTGGTGTTCATACCAGTTTCTTTCAGTTTCCCTCCCGTAAAAGATACATACTTTCCAGTGCAGATATTGGCCCACTCTATCATGTCCAATTTTATATTCTTAGGGTGTGTATTATCATTATTATTATTATTATTATTATTATTATTATTAGCTCCTTTTTCTCAAGCAGATCTTATGCCGTAATTTAACTCTCAGAAGTGAATCATGACAAATGACTATATGTCATGCCATTTCTTCACCTCTCGTCATCAATATGACCTTTCTCAGAACTTTGGCTGTCTCAAGCAGTTCTATTTTCCGAGGAATCTCTGTTCGAATTAGCCAGCCAAATGTTTGGATTGTTTATGCTACAGTTACAAGGGCGCCCATAACAAGAATAATGTCTACCTTCTTAAGCCCCGAAAAGCGTGACATCTCAAGTTTCAAATCTTGATACGTTTCCTCTCTCTCTCTCTCTTTCTTTTTCTTTCTCGGCTACCCTTAACGTCCCCTGGTACCGCTGTAGCGATGACGCAACACCAATGTATCATCCTTTTGGACAGTAACGATGTCCATGACTATCTTCCTTCGTAATGTTTCCATTTTCAACCGGAGAGCTTGTAATATAACAGCTCTTCATCAGGTCGTACGGCCTCGGACAGAGAGCGCCTTTCGCAGAATATTTGCACTGCCAAGCAACGCAGACTACTTCTTTTTTTTTTTTTTTTTTTTTAATCATTTCACCCCAAGAAAGGAAATAAAGCCACAAAGATGTTACTGGGTTTGAAAGAATATGAGAAAAAGAAAAACATTATTAAGGAGCGAGGACAATAAAAGAACAGGAATTAAGAAAACAGAAGATAAGAATTGGCATCAGGAATTTTTGAAGATCAAAAGTTCACTAAAAGTGAGTTTATTATTAATTATTATTATTATTATTATTTATTATTATTTTTTGATTTCTGTTATATACACAAAGCCGGGTCCAAACCAGAGACCCAAGGTCACAAATGGCTTCATGACATTTTCCATTGTTCATTTTGTAAAAAATATTATTATTATTATTATTATTATTATTATTATTATTATTATTATTATTATTTCCTTTGATTTCTGTTATATACACATTTCCTGCCGGGTCCAAACCAGAGACCCAAGGTCACAAATGGCTTCATGACATTTTCCATTGTTCATTTTTGTAAAAAATATTATTATTATTATTATTATTATTATTATTATTATTATTTCCTTTGATTTCTGTTATATACATTTCTCCGGGTCCAAACTAGAGACCTCAAGGTCACAAATGGCTTCATGACATTTTCCATTGTTCATTTTTTGTAAAAATATTATTATTATTATTATTATTATTATTATTATTATTTCCTTTGATTTCTGTTATATACACATTTCCTGCCGGGTCCAAACCAGAGACCCAAGGTCACAAATGGCTTCATGACATTTTCCATTGTTCATTTTTGTAAAAAATATTATTATTATTATTATTATTATTATTATTATTATTTCGATTTCTGTTATCATACATTTCCTGCCGGGTCCAAACCAGAGACCCAAGGTCACAAATGGCTTCATGACATTTTCCATTGTTCATTTTTGTAAAAAAATTATTATTATTATTTTATTATTATTATTATTATTTCCTTTGATTTCTGTTATATTTTTCCTGCCGGGTCCAAACCAAGTTAGGGTCAAAATAGATGACATTTTCCATTGTTCATTTTGTAAAAAATATTATTATTATTATTATTATTATTATTATTTAAAAAATATTATACATTTTGCCGGGTCCAAACTAGAGACCCAAGGTCACAAATTATTCATGACATTTTCCATTTTATTTTTTTTTTTATTTTTTTTTCCTGCCGGGTCCAAAAATTGTTCATTTTGTAAAAATATTATTATTATTATTATTATTATTATTATTATTATTATTATTTATTTCTGTTATATACACATTTTCCGGGTCCAAACCAGAGACCCAAGGTCACAAAAATGACATTTTCCATTGTTCATTTTTTAAAAAAATATTATTATTATTATTATTATTATTATTATTTTGATTTCAACACATTTCCTGCCAGGGTCCCAAACTAGAGACCCAAGGTCACAAATGGCTTCAATGACATTTTCCATTGTTCATTTTTAAAAATATTATTATTATTATTATTATTATTATTATTATTATTATTTCCTTTGATTTCTGTTATATACACATTTCCTGCCGGGTCCAAACCAGAGACCCAGGTCACAAATTTGACATTTTCCATTGTTCATTTTTATTATTATTATTATTATTATTATTATTATTATTATTTTACACATTTCCTGCCGGGTCCAAATAGAGACCCAAGGTCACAAATGGCTTCATGACATTTTCCATTGTTCATTTTGTAAAAATATTATTATTATTATTATTATTATTATTATTATTATTATTATTATTATTTCCTTTGATTTCTGTTATATACATTTCCTGGGGTCCAAACCAGAGACCCAAGGTCACAAATGGCTTCATGACATTTTTCCATTGTTCATTTTTGTAAAAAATTATTATTATTATTATTATTATTATTATTATTATTTCCTTTGATTTCTGTTATATACATTTCCTGCCGGGTCCAAACCAGAGACCCAAGGTCAAATGGCTTCATGACATTTTCCATTGTTCATTTTGTAAAAATATTATTATTATTATTATTATTATTATTATTATTTCCTTTGATTTCTGTTTATACACATTTCCTGCCGGGTCCAAACCAGAGACCCAAGGTCACAAAATGGCTTATGACATTTTCCATTGTTCATTTTTTTATTATTATTATTATTATTATTATTATTATTATTATTATAGCTTCATGACATTTCCATTGTTCATTTTTTTGTAAAAAATATTATTATTATTATTATTATTATTATTTCCTTTGATTTCTGTTATATACACATTTCCTGCCGGGTCCAAACCAGAGACCCAAGGTCACAAATGGCTTCATGACATTTTCCATTGTTCATTTTTGTAAAAAATATTATTATTATTATTATTATTATTATTATTATTATTATTTCCTTTGATTTCTGTTATATACACATTTCCTGCCGGGTCCAAACCCAGAGACCCAAGGGTCCAAATGGCTTCATGACATTTTCCATTGTTCATTTTTGTAAAAAATATTATTATTATTATTATTATTATTATTATTATTTCCTTTGATTTCTGTTATATACACATTTCCTGCCGGGTCCAAACTAGAGACCCAAGGTCACAAATGGCTTCATGACATTTTCCATTGTTCATTTTGTAAAAAATATTATTATTATTATTATTATTATTATTATTATTATTATTATTTCCTTTGATATACATTTTTCGGGTCCAAAACAGGACCCCAAATGGCTTCATGACATTTTTCCATTGTTCAATTAATTGACCTGATAAGGTCACAAATGGCTTCATGACATTTTCCATTGTTCAGGGTATTATTATTATTTCCTTGCCGGGTTGTCCATTGTTCATTTTTGTAAAAATATTATTATTATTATTATTATTATCATTATTATTATTATTATTAGATTATTTATGATTTCGTTATATATACATTTCCTGCCGGGTCCAAACCAGAGACCCAAGGTCACAAATGGCTTCATGACATTTTCCATTGTTCATTTTTAAAAAATATTATATATTATTATTATTATTATTATTATTATTATTTCCTTTGATTTCTGTTATATACATTTTGCCGGGTCCAAAAAAGAGACCCAAGGTCACAAATGGCTTTATGACATTTTCCATTGTTCATTTTAAAAAAAAATTATTATTATTATTATTATTATTATTATTATTATTATTATTTCCTTTGATTTCTGTTATATACACATTTCCTGCCGGGTCCAAACCAGAGACCCAAGGTCACAAAATGGCTTCATGACATTTTCCATTGTTCATTTTTGTAAAAAAATATTATTATTATTATTATTATTATTATTATTATTTTTTGATTTCTGTTATATACACATTTCCTGCCGGGTCCAAACCAGAGACCCAAGGTCACAAAATGGCTTCATGACATTTTCCATTGTTCATTTTTTTGTAAAAATATTATTATTATTATTATTATATTATTATTATTTCCTTTGATTTCTGTTATATACACATTTCCTGCCGGGTCCAAACCAGAGACCCAAGGTCACAAAATAGCTTCATGACATTTTCCATTGTTCATTTTTGTAAAAATATTATTATTATTATTATTATTATTATTATTATTATTATTTATTTTGATTTCCTTTGATTTCTGTTATATACACATTTCCTGCCGGGTCCAAACCAGAGACCCAAGGTCAAATTTCATGACATTTTCCATTGTTCATTTTTGTAAAAAATATTATTATTATTATTATTATTATTATTATTATTATTATTTCCTTTGATTTCTGTTATATACACATTTCCTGCCGGGTCCAAACCAGAGACCCAAGGTCACAAATGGCTTCATGACATTTTCCATTGTTCATTTTTGTAAAAAATATTATTATTATTATTATTATTATTATTATTATTATTATTATTTCCTTTGATTTCTGTTATATACACATTTCCTGCCGGGTCCAAACCAGAGACCCAAGGTCACAAATGGCTTCATGACATTTTCCATTGTTCATTTTGTAAAAATATTATTATTATTATTATTATTATTATTATTATTATTATTTCCTTTGATTTCTGTTATATACACATTTCCTGCCGGGTCCAAACCAGAGACCCAAGGTCACAAAATGGCTTCATGACATTTTCCATTGTTCATTTTGTAAAAAATTATTATTATTATTATTATTATTATTATTATTTCCTTTGATTTCTGTTATATACACATTTCCTGCCGGGTCCAAACCAGAGACCCAAGGTCAAATGGCTTCCATTTTCCATTGTTCATTTTGTAAAAATATTATTATTATTATTATTATTATTATTATTATTATTATTTCCTTTGATTTCTGTTATATATTTCCTGCCGGGTCCAAACCAGAGACCCAAGGTCACAAATGCTTCATGACATTTTCCATTGTTCAAAAAAAAAATATTATTATTATTATTATTATTATTTTGATTTCTGTTATATACACATTTCCTGCCGGGTCCTTTTTTGTTTATACAAATTTTCATTGCCATTTTCCAAACAGATTTTTTATTATTATTATTAAATATATATTTGACATTTCCATTCTTCATTTTTGTCCAAAAAAATCATGGATTTTTCCATTGTTCATTTTTGTAAAAAATATTATTATTATTATTATTATTATTATTATTATTTCCTTTGATTTCTGTTATATACACATTTCCTGCCGGGTCCAAACCAGAGACCCAAGGTCACAAATGGCTTCATGACATTTTCCATTGTTCATTTTTGTAAAAAATATTATTATTATTATTATTATTATTATTTCCTTTGATTTCTGTTATATACATTTCCTGCCGGGTCCAAACCTAGAGACCCAAGGTCCAAATGGCTTCATGACATTTTCCATTGTTCATTTTTGTAAAAATATTATTATTATTATTATTATTATTATTATTATTATTATTATTTCCTTTGATTTTGTTATATACACATTTCCAAGCCGGGTCCAAACCAGAGACCCAAGGTCCAAATGCCATGACATTTTCCATTGTTCATTTTGTAAAAAATATTATTATTATTATTATTATTATTATTATTATTTCCTTTGATTTCTGTTATATACACATTTTGCCGGGTCCAAACCAGAGACCCAAGGTCACAAATGGCTTCATGACATTTTCCATTGTTCATTTTTGTAAAAAAATTATTATTATTATTATTATTATTATTATTATTATTATTATTATTTCCTTTGATTTCTGTTTATACACATTTCCTGCCGGGTCCAAACTAGAGACCCAAGGTCACAAATGGCTTCATGACATTTTCCATTGTTCATTTTTGTAAAAAATATTATTATTATTATTATTATTATTATTATTATTATTACTTTGATTTCATTATATACATTTCCTGCCGGGTCCAAACTAGAGACCCAAGGTCAAATGGCTTCATGACATTTTCCATTGTTCATTTTTAAAAAAATATTATTATTATTATTATTATTATTATTATTATTATTTCCTTTGATTTCTGTTATATAACATTTCCTGCGGGTCCAAACCAGAGACCCAAAAAATGACATTTTCCATTGTTCATTTTTGTAAAAATATTATTATTATTATTATTATTATTATTATTATTATCCTTTGATTTGTTATACACATTTCCTGCCGGGTCCAAACCAGAGACCCAAGGTCACAAATGGCTTCATGACATTTTCCATTGTTCATTTTTGTAAAAATATTATTATTATTATTATTATTATTATTATTATTATTTTCCTTTGATTTCTGTTATATACACATTTCCTGCCGGGTCCCAAACCAGAGACCCAAGGTCACAAATGGCTTCATGACATTTTCCATTGTTCATTTTTGTAAAAAAATATTATTATTATTATTATTATTATTATTATTATTATTATTATTTCCTTTGATTTCTGTTATATACACATTTCCTGCCGGGTCCAAACCAGAGACCCAAGGTCACAAATGGCTTCATGACATTTTCCTTTGTTCATTTTTTGTAAAAAATTATTATTATTATTATTATTATTATTATTATTATTATTATTTTCCTTTGATTTCTGTTATATGCTATTTCCTGCCGGGTCCAAACTAGAGACCCAAGGTCACAAATGGCTTCATGACATTTTCCATTGTTCATTTTTGTAAAAAAATATTATTATTATTATTATTATTATTATTATTATTATTATTATTATTATTTCCTTTGATTTCTGGTATACACACATCTCCTTCCGGATCATAACCAGAGACCAAAGGTCAGAAATGGCTTCATGACAATTTTCCATTGATCAGTATTGTAAAAAATATGATTTATTATTGGGTTTGTTTTGTTTTGTTTGGTTTTACGGTATATCAACCTCAATGGTTATTTAATGCTGACAAGATATTTATTGCTGATAATGTTTGTTTTTTGTTTTTTTCAAAAATGTATTGCTGGTAATAATTTTTCTTCAAAAATTTATTGCTGGTAATAATTTTGACAAAGAATTTCTGGTATTAAAACCTATTTTTACACTTTCATAATGTTTTGACCCCAGTTTGGGGGTTAACTATTTGCCCATAGATGGGACTGTAACAGGTGCTACCACCCCGGGTCAGGGAGGACCTGGGAATACCAGCAATTAAGAGGCTGTTCCACGCTCCTCAACACCTCCTGATCAGAGGCCTTGCTAGTGAATGTAGTTTATCATCTTACCCAGAACGGTATTATTATTATTATTATTATTATTATTATTTTCGTAATTATGGTTTTTCTTTTTTAATAAAATTTCCTAAGAGTACTGAACAGGAATTTTTCCATGTTTCTAAAGACATAATATGACAAACACGTATATGTTAACAACACCAATCAATTGTTCCCCCAGGGCCTTTCCTTGTTTGTACTTGCTTTCTGCTTTATATCAACGATCTGTGCAAGAACACTTTGAGATCCTAAGTATATATATATATATATATATATATAAAAAGAAATATTTGTAGTGGTTCCAACGAGAGAAAAGTATGTATATTAAAAGAAGAGGGGTGCCGCAAACGTTTTTGGTTGTAATGTGGATTTATTGAGAAAAATATTATACTTTGTTTTACATAATTTCACGACACGTGTTTCTCTGGTCTTTCAACCGTCTTCAGGTGAAAGTGGAGATTTTTACATTTATTATTAAAAATAATTAATTTTTCTTCATGTTCAATGTGGAATATTCTCGATATGAGACATTCTGTTTGTGTGTTATAATCCGAATTTTCTTTCTAGAATTGTCAATGAAGAGTTCTGCGTGAAGGGTAAAACTAGTTATTGCATGCATTTGATAACACAGTGTAGGGGCGTAGATATCTTGATAACCAGAGGATGGCAGTAGATCTCTCCTCTGAACTAATTCTCAGAGCTCATTGGGGAAAAGACTCGCTGGTATCATTTAATACATCAAAACAAACACGTAATATCTCACCGCCACTGGTCTCAGAAGCAGTTCCAAACAACACAGAATTCTGGAGTGATGATGTATTATTATTATTATTATTATTATTGTTATTTTTATTTTTTTGATTTTTGTGTTTTATTATTTCTTTTCTCGCCCAGGGGCCTAAGGTTAGAAATGGCGTCATAACACTTTTGAAAAAAAAAAAAAAAATTACATAGATAAAGCCCTTCGTAAAATGTGGGCTGTACTTGTCAGAACAATTTTTGTATCTCCTTGAGGCATGGACTTCCAGGAATCCTTCAATTAGTCTACTGCAATCTTTTCCAACCAGTCCTAGGGCTCCAACTACAACAGGGATTGTTGATGTTCCATATGCCACATTTTCGAGATTTCTATTTGAAGGTCCTTGTATTTTGACAACTTTTGAATATCTTCAAAGATACATTGCAGTCAAAATATCATTTTGTTATTATTATTATTATTATTATTATTATTATTGTTATTATCATTATTATTATTATTATTACAACCATTTACTCCTTACTTCATAATAAGTCTGATCAGTTCGATAAAGTGAAACTGGCAGGTGATCTTAAAAAAAATGACCTACAGTTTCTTGTTAATTGGGGCAAGAAATGACTTGTTAATTTTAACGCCCCGAAAGCGAAACTTCTCTATTAATCACCTGAAAGATCACTGCCTGCCTCCCATCAGCATGGCCGATGCTAATCTCCTCAGAAATCATCTAACATTCTCGGCTGACATGGAGTGAAAGACTAAATTGAAAGTTGCAGGGTCAGCTCAATCGTACCGCGCTAAACAATTTTTCTCTTCAGAATCTATCTTACATATATATATATAAGTCTACCATTCGTTTATGCTTTGAATATTGCTAAGAGGTTCTTGATAAAGTCCAAAGAAAAATCAGCATTATTACTGGTCCTGACCAGGCATCTCGGCTTCAGTCACTTTCCCGCTGCCATAATGTAGCTTCTCTATGCCTTTTCTATAAATACTTTCATGGTAACTGTTCGGGTGAACTCTTCGCTTTTGGTACGTAGATTTTATGAATTTAAGCGCAGTACTAGATTGGCAACAGGGCCTCATCAATTCACCGTTGAATTGGCTAGATGTAACCGCAAGTTCTATGCTAATAGTTTCTTCGATCGCACTTCTCGCTTGTGGAACTCGCTTCCGTTTTCTTGCTTTCCAGTTATTTTGATGTTCAAAAATTTAAACGCTACGTCAATTGTTATCTTCTGTCTTCTTAATTCTTATTCTTCTATTGTCCTCTCTCTTCAGTAGTAATTTTTCTCATATTCAGTAACCTCTTGCGTCCTAGTGGCTTTATTACCTTGCTTGGGGTGAAATGATAAAAAAAAAATGGCAAATATATATTGTGTTATTTTTTTTTTTTTTCGTATTTTGCTTTGATAAAGTCCACATTAGACGAAACGCGTCAGCAATTACTAGTTTCCTATTGTCATTTTTATATATATATACTCTCTTCCGGCTTTTTGCTTCCCAGTCAACTTTACGAAATTTAAATGTAATGTCAATCGCTATCGACTGTCCTCCTGATAAACTTTTTTATTCTTCTCACTTCCTAATGTGTTTTTTTTTACTTTTTTTTTTTTTTATTGTTCTTCCACACTCAGTAACCCCCTGCGTCTTAGTGGTTTTATTGCCTTACTTGGGGTGATATGATTTTTAAAAATGATTATTTTCTGGTTTTTTTTTTTTGTTTTTTTTTCTCAAGCAGATCTATGGTCATAATTTAACGACATAACAAATGAAGATGCGTCCAACAATTTCTTTGCTTCTCTACGCTAACAGAACCTTTCTCAGAACTTACTGAGGTATTATTATTATTATTATTATTATTATTTCTTTTTTTTTCTGTTGTATACACATTTCCTTACGGGTTCCAACCAGTGATCCAGGATCAGGAATGGCCTCATGACATTTTCCACTGTTCAAAAATGATCACTGAAAATGTCATGAGGCCATGAATAACCTAAGCAAAGGCACATTTTACATAGGATAAAACTAATCGTAATATGTGAGTTGTTCTTGGTTGTACAGTCATTTGTATTTCTTTAAGACATGAACTACCAGGAATCCCTTCAATGAATTTATCCGAACTGGAATTATTGATGTACTCATGTGCCCGACTTTTGAGATTCCCACTTCACGATCCTTGTATTTTGATATTTTTTTGAAGTTCTTCAACGATACATTCCAATCTGCAGACACTGCCATGTCAATAAGAAAGCACATTCTGTTCTTATGGTCTTTGATCACGATATCTGGGAGATTAGCTTTGATTGTCTTGTCTGTGTGTATTGTAAAGTCCCATAGAATTGTTACAGGTCCTATGACTGTAACCGGATTATTATTATTATTATTATTATTATTATTATTATTATTATTATTATCTTCCGTAATTACGTTTTTTTCTTTTTAATAAAATTTGTTAAGAGACTAAGCAACTTTTGTCTTCTCCGGTCAGAAGAGGCTTTTTAAAACGTTTTCAGCTTTTCAATTAAACCGCTAAAGCTCTGTACGGAAACCAATTAGGACCAACAACGTAGAATGACGATAACGTAATGAAGTCGCGTTAGGCTTAGAAGAAAATGGAGTCGCAATTGAGTAAGCTCGACACAATTAATAGTCTTCTTGTCCTTCCATAATTTGTTGATTTTTTTTCATTAACTCTTTTTAAGCAAATGGCTCATATTTTTTCATTTTTTTTTTTTCGATACTACCCATTTTATTTTTCATCTTTATTCGTTTTCTTTTTCTTTTTTTTTCTTTTTTGTGGTAATCGTTTGGTTGGCAATTGACCGTTTTTTTTTCTCACAAGAATTCGGATAATCAAATTTTCTCTCGGTCACATTAACACCTTGCAATTTTTTTTTTTTTTTAATATCTCGTCTCTTTCCAGGTCTATTAACTTCGTTTTATTTTGGCGAGTCTCTTCTCTCTCTCTCTCTCTGTCTCTCTCCCCCTCTCTCTGTCTGTCTGTCTCTCTCTCTCTCTGTCTGTCTATCTGTCTGTCTCTCTCTCTGTGTCTCTCTCCCCCTCTCTCTGTCTGTCTGTCTGTCTGTCTCTCTCTCTCTGTCTCTCTCCCCTCTCTCTGTCTGTCTGTCTGTCTGTCTGTCTCTGTCTCTCTCTCTCTCCCCTCTCTCTGTCTGTCTGTCTCTCTCTGTCTGTCTGTCTGTCTCTCTCTCTCTGTCTGTCTGTCTCTCTCTCTGTCTGTCTCTCTCTCTCTCTCTCTGTCTGTCTGTCTGTCTCTCTCTCTGTCTCTCTGTCTCTCTGTCTGTCTGTCTGTCTGTCTGTCTGTCTCTCTATCTATCTATCTATCTATCTATCTATCTATCTATCTATCTATCTATCTATCTATTTATCGCTCCCTCATTCTTTTTCTATGAAAATATTCACTGATTATATATATATATATTATTTTTTTTATTTTCTTCTCTCTTTTTCTCTCTGCAAATATTCTTTACATAGAATAATTATTTTCTTTGTTTCTTTCGTTCTCTTCCTCAATTTCTATCTCTCTCTCTCTCTCTTTCTTTCTCTCTCTGGGAGAGAGAGAGATAGAAAATGCAAATATTCATTCTTTATATATTTTAGTCGTTTTTTTTTCTTTTCTTCTTTCTTTTTCTCGCTTTCTTTATGGATTTTACTCCTTTTCCTTCTTTCTTCCTCTTTCTTTATATATATATATATTACGCGTTTTTCTTTTCTTCTTTCCTTCTCTCTTTATATATTTTACTCATTTTTTCTCTTCTTCTTTCTCTCTTTCTTTATATATTTTACCCCTTTTCCTTTCTTTCTTTTTCTCTCTTTCTTAATATATTTTACTCTTTTTTCTTCTTTCTCTCTTTCTTTATATATTTTACTCGTTTTTCTTTTTCTTCTTTCCTTTTCTCGCTTTTTTTACGTATTTTACTCCTTTTTTCTTCTTTCTTTCTCTCTCTCTCTCTCTTTCGTTATATATTTTACTTCTTTTTTCTTTTTTTCTTTCTTTCGCTTTCTTTGTATATTTTACTCATTTTTTTTCTATTTTCTTCTTTCACCCTCTCCCTCTCTCTCTCTCTCAATTCCTCTTTCTCTTATTTTCTCTATTATTTGTAGTGATCCCACTCGAGTGCAATTGTTAACAGGCTTGTCTTGCCGACCAAATCTCTACCCTCGTTAGCCCAATGCCTGCTGGGTGCCTTATCACTACGACTTAGCGTGGCTTAAGATGAACTTACTAAATAGTTAAGGACGCCTGCCACAATGCAATGGCCACCAAACTCGTCTCACGGGTTATTTGGCAAAACCGTTGTATTCTCACTGGGTACTCAACAAATACGGCCTTGTTCCAGACAAAGATGATCTTAATAAATAGTAATAAGAATTTCCAAGAAGCGGGTTGGGTCTTGCTAAAGAGAGAAGATTAGAAAGTCGACTCGCAAGCCAATTCCCTGTCGTAGGTTGGGTAGGAACTTAATGACTGTCACGCTTTCGTGGCCTTGGGTCAAACTAGCTCAGCTTTGAAACTGCCAATATTATAGATTGTGTCTGTTATGGCGCGACACTAGATTCCAAAATTAATTTGCTATTATTAGAGTGATCTTATTTTGTTTGTTGAATGACGCATTGGGATGACCAAAAATGCATTCCAAAAACTGAGACAGAAAAGTTTCGTTAGAAACAAAGAAAGGTGAACTGAACGCTTGCGAGATATCTGTCCTCCCATATGACAGTGAATGCCGGACAATCTCCTCAAAGATAGATTTGAAACAACAGAAATGTGGTCCTACAGAAGGATGCTGAGGATACCATGGACCGAACACGTGAACAACGACGAAGTTTTCGAGAAAGTGGAAACAAAAAAGGAAATTTATACTTAACATCAGGAAGAGAGTTGAAATGTCTAAGGTACATAATGAGGAAGGAGGGCTCGGAAAATCTGATGCTCACAAGACAGATTGAAAGCAATAGAAACAGGGGGAAAACAACGCTTAATATACTTAATGAATGGCGGAACAGGGTTTAGGAGAAATAA
>CAHIKZ030002357.1:1922500-1935000 GCA_903632075.3 Acanthosepion pharaonis
TGCGAGTGATATTCGAAGGCGTATGACACCAGTATTGTTCAACGGCTCTACTACAACTTTTTCTGTTGCAAACGGTTCCTGACTGTCGAACTCTCTGCTTCGGCAGAGAGGAACCCGGGCGAAGCTTTGCCGCAGGACAAAGTTTCGTCCGGGGAGGTAGACAGTCCCTGAACCCGTCTAGGTGGGTTCAAAGGGAATATTTTTGGCCGAGCCTACGGGTTCGGAAAGACCCACGTTAAACTCGGCCTTGTGCCACATATATTCCTTGTGGGGGGACTGTTAAATATAACAGTCGAATAGATTGTTCATTACTGTCGAACGCGGACGAACTGAGGAACCCGGGCGAGGCTTTGCCGAAGGGTAAAGTTTCGTCCGGGGAGGTAGACAGGCCCTGAACCCGTTTTTACTGGTTTAAAGGGAATATTTTTGGCCGAGCCTACGGGCTCGGAGAACCCACGCTAAATTGGCCTTGTTCCACATACATCCCTCGTGGGTGGGAACGTTAAATATTAACGAGCATTACGAAAGTGACAAGGAATATTCGTTGACATTACAAAAGCGTCCGTCGAGTGTCCGTTGGCATCACCAAAATTGTCTACTTATTTTCAAGTGGATCCATTCATATTCATGGAGAAGCTTTTAGGTGTTGTTATTAAAAGAAGATAGAAAATTAACGTGTTGATACATATTATTTATTCCGAATACTTTCGACATTAGTACACTTTCATCATCATGTTTTTTTTTTTGGGGGGGGGGTTCAAGACAAATATAGTTGTGTTCGTCATTTCCAAAGACAAAATTCCTGTGTTTATATAAAGGAAGAATGGTGAATTAATAGATAGAAATTTGGAATGAGGAATCGGAGAGCCGTTTTCGAATTCCAGTCGAGTTCATTACATTCACTAACACCTTTGGGAAAGGTATGAATCCTCCCCGACAGAGATGGATAAATGGGACTTTAGCCTTGAGTAGGAACCGGTCAAAGAAAAGAACAACGCAGAATACAAAACCTACAATTATGATTTAAATAGCCTCACCAGCCAGCAACTTGCCTGTGTGGGTAGGTATCTCTTCCGGCAGCCAGATACAACCAGATATTGCACGCCGAATACCATACCAAAGAGCCACTCAAGGTAGAGGATTACCGGATGAGGCTGTTGTAAAAGTGTAAAAGGGGAAGATAAAAAGTGCATATTATGGGGATATGTAGGATAGATAACAGTCGACCCCCGAACTTGGAGAGGTTAAGATCGTAGTGATCGGGGAAAATTTCCTTTGAAAGTCTGTTCCATGAAGTTCCACGAAGTTTGGGGAAAAGCTCTCTGGGTTGAACTTCCTCCTTACTAATGGAATACGAAGGAAATGAGAATGAATCGACTGTGTGCGTAGCATGGCGGGTCCTAGCTGTGAAGGCGTGAATAGGTGGAATTAAGGAATTTCATACCTTTCTGGCGTGTGTGAAAGTGAAGTACAAAGTGAAATGCAAACCGTCGCAACCGGAAAGCGAACTCCGCTCGCCGATTACGGAGCCCGTATCGCTAACCACTACCCTATAAAAACGATTAAGTGTGCAATACTCTCTCTCTTTCTCTCTGTCTCTCTCTGTCTCTCTCTGTCATTCTCTCTAGCTCTCTCTCACAGTCTCGATCTATTTCTTCCTGTCTGTCTCTCGCTTTATCGCTCGCTCCATCTCTATCACTCTCGCTGTCTCCATTTTGCCGTCTCGCTCTCTCTCCCTCTCACTGTTCCTCTCTCTCTCTCTCTCTCTCTCTCTCTCTCTGTCATTCTCTCTGGCTCTCTCTCACAGTCTCGCTCTATTTCTTGCTGTCTGTCTCTCGCTTTATCGCTCGCTCCATCTCTATCACTCTCGTTGCCGTCTCGCTCTCTCTCCCTCTCACTGTTTCTCTCTCTTTCTCTCCCTCTCTCTCGATGTCTCGCTCTTTCTCTCTCACTGTATCGCTCTTTCTCTCTCGATGTCTCGCTCTTTCTCTCTCGCTGTCTCGCTCTTTCTGATTTTCTGTCTCTCTCTGTCTCTCTCTCTCTATCTCTTGATGCCTCCTCTTGATGTCTCCTCTCGCTGTTTTACTCTTTCACTTTCCTTCTCTCTCCATCTCGCTGTTTTGCTCTCTCTTTCGTTGTCTTGCGCTTTCTCTCTCTCTCTCTCTCTCTCTGTTTCTTTCCCTATCCCTCTCGCTTTCTATCTCTCTCTCTCTCTCTCTCTCTCTCTTTATCACTCTCTCGTACAAAACAAGATATATTTTGACGGGATCGTCGCTTTGAATTAAATATGTGCAATGTCGCTGATAAAGTTCGAGGAACAGCCAGGAAGAGATCCGTTCCGTTGAAATAAATGAATTCTGGCGAACAAAGAATTCCTAGCATGTTACCAAAGATAACTGGACGAGTAGAAGTAGTCGTACTCTGATCGAAAAGTGTTGTGAGCACGTTCCTAATTAAACTAAGCAGACTTTCTTCAATCATCCAATCCAGAAAACATCGCCGACATATTGCGGCCATAAAAACGACCGGTAAGCTTACAATTGTTTTTTTGCTTCTTTGGTATTATTTTTTTTTTTCATTTATTTCCTTTCTTCTTGAGTAAAGGTGCAGTCGACCAGTTCTTCGAAATAAAAGAAAAAAAGAATCTGACATTTGAAAGCGTGATGGCTTTATTTCGTTCAGTAAATATTTTGGAATTAGCGTCTTAAAATGTCCATCACCTGGAGTTTTTTGCTTACCATCAATGAGAGAACGTTCGGAGGGAAGATGCCTTGCATTTGTCTAATGATTGACAAGCTTTTTCCCTAGACCATTATTTCGATAATAGATTCCTTCAGTTTTTTGGCTTAAAAGAAAATTATATTCCAATCGACATACCATCAAAAAATTCTTATAACATCCTACCTCTATTCACCGCGTGGTGTAATGGTTAGCAAACATGTCTCGTTAAAACAATTACGACTGAGTAGTGAGTTCGATCCTCACTGGGTGCCACATCTAAGCTACGCTTTGAGAATCACCATATACTATCTTTATTCATCACTAATTGAGAAACAGAAAAACTTCGTTAGCAAAAAAAGAAAAGAGAACTGAATTATGACGCGTTACAGTCCTTATAGGGCAGTGAAGTGTGAACAATCTCCCTCACAGATGAAGAAGAGACTTGAAGCAACAGGCATTGAAGTAATATCAGTCCTCCTATATGGCAGTGAATGCTGGACAATCTCCTCACAGATGAAGAAGAGACTTGAAGCAACAGAAACAAAGAAAAGAGTACTGAATTGTTACGTAATATCAGTTCTCCTATATGGCAGTGAATGCTGGACAATCTCCTCACAGATGAAGAAGAGACTTGAAGCAACAGAAACAAAGAAAAGGATACTGAATTGTTACGTAATATCAGTCCTCCCATATGGCAGTGAAGACAATCTCCTCACAGATGAAGAAGAGAAAGCAAAGAAATGAAAGAAAAAGAGTACTGAAATGTTACGTAATATCAGTCCTCCTATATGGCGGTGAATGTGGACAATCACAGATGAAGAAGAGACTTCACAGATGAAGAATGGTAGACTCACAGATGAAGAAGAGAAACAAAGAAAAGAGTATGAAATGTTACGTAATATCAGTCCTCCTATATGGCAGTGAATGCTGGACAATCTCACAGATGAAGAAGAGACTTGAAGCAACAGAAACAAAGAAAAAAAGAGTACTGAATTGACAATATCAGTCCTCCTATATGGCAGTGAATGCTGACAATCTTATCACAGATGAAGAAGAGACTTGAAGCAACAGAAACAAAGAAAAGGATACTGAATTGTTACGTAATATCAGTCCTCCTATATGGACAATCACAGATGAAGAAGAATGAAGCAACAGAAACAAAGAAAAGAGTACTGAAATGTTGGTAACATCAGTCCTCCTATATCCTCACAGATGAAGAAGAGACTTGAAGCAAGAAGTACTGAAATGTTACGTAACATCAGTCCTCCCTATATGGCAGTGAATGGTAGACAATCTCCTCACAGATGAAGAAGAGAGAGAAACAAAGAAAAGAGTACTGAATTGTTACGTAATATCAGTCCTCCTATATGGCAGTGAATGCTGGACAATCTTATCACAGATGAAGAAGAGACTTGAAGCAACAGAAACAAAGAAAAGAGTACTGAATTGTTACGTATATCAGTTCTCCTATATGGCAGTGAATGCTGGACAATCTCCTCACAGATGAAATTTACTTGAAGCAACAGAAACAAAGAAAAGGATGAGGAATTGTTATGTAACATCAGTCCTCCTATATGGCAGTGAATGCTGGACAATCTCCTCACAGATGAAGAAGAGACTTGAAGCAACAGAAACAAAGAAAAAGAGTTTGAAATGTTACGTAATATCAGTTCTCCTATAGAGAAAATGTCACAGATGAAGAAGAACTTGAAGCAACAGAAACAAAGAAAGAGACTGAACTGTTACGTAATATCAGTCCTCCTATATGGCAGTGAATGCTGGACAATCTCCCTCACAGATGAAGAAGAGTTTGAAGCAACAGAAACAAAGAAAATTACTGAAATGTTAATCAGTTCTCCCATAAGTGAAATGGAACAAAGAAAAGAGTACTGAAATGTTACGTAATATCAGTTTCTCCTATATGGCAGTGAAGTAGACAATTCCCACAGATGAAGAAGAGACTTGAAGCAATAGAAACAAAGAAAAGAGTACTGAAGTAATATCAGTCCTCCCTATATGGCAGTGCCACAATGAAGAAGAGACTTGATGACGTAATATCAGTCCTCCTATATGGCAGTGAATGCTGGACAATCTTGTCTTAACAGAAAGGATGTTACGTAACATCAGTCCTCCCATTGAATGCTGGACAATCTCCTCACAGATGAAGAAGAATGAAACAATAAGTACTGAAATCGTAACATTTCCTATATGGTGAATGGACAATCTCCTCACAGAAAAAGAAAAGATACTGAACTGTTACGTAATATCAGGTCCTCCTATATGGCAGTGAATGGTAGACAATCTCCTCACAGAAGAGACTTGAAGCAACAGAAACAAAGAAAAGAGTACTGAATTGTTACGTAATATCAGAATGGCAGTGAATGCTGGACAATCTTATCACAGATGAAGAAGAGACTTGAAACAACAGAAACAAAGAAAAGAGTACTGAATTGTTAGTAATATCAGTTCTCCCTATATGGCAGTGAATGCTGGACAATCTCCTCACAGATGAAGAAGAGACTTGAAGCAATTACTGACGTAATATCAGTCCTCCCTATGGCAGTGAATGCTGGACAATCCTCACAGATGAAGAAGAGACTTGAAGCAACAGAAACAAAGAAAAGAGTACTGAATTGTTACGTAAATCAGTCCTATATGGCAGTGTATTGACAACAGATGAAGAAGAGACTTGAAGCAACAGAAACAAAGAAAAGAGTGAACTGTTACGTAATAAGTCCCCTATATGGCAGTGAATGACAATTTCACAGATGAAGAAGAGACTTGAAGCAACAGAAACAAAGAAAAGAGTACTGAAATGTTACGTAATAAGTCCCCATATGGCGGTGAATGCTGACAACACAGATGAAGAAGAGACTTGAAGCAACAGAAACAAAGAAAAGAGTACTGAACTGTTACGTAATATCAGTCCTCCTATAATCACAGATGAAGAAGAGATTCTATAACAAAGAAAAGAGTACTGAAAATCAGTCCTCCTATTTTGAATGCTGGACAATCTCTCACAGATCTGAAGCAAATAAAATTAGAGTACTGAACGTCCTCCTATATGGCAGTTGACAATCTCCCTCACAGATGAAGAAGAGTGAGCCTAACAGAACAAAGAAAAAGAGTACTGAAATGTTACGTAATATCAGTCCTCCTATATGGCAGTGAATGCTGGACAAACAGATGAAGAAGAGACTTGAAGCAACAGAAATGTGATTTTACAGAAGAATGCTGGAAATACCATGGATTGAAAAAATGTGAGCCACAATGAAGTTTCAGTTAAAATGCAGCCAAAAAGCAAATTTATATTTAATATCACACAGAGAGAGAGAGAGAGAATTGAATTTTCTAGGGAACATATTGAGGAAAGAAGGCTTGGAAAATCTGATACTCACAGGACAGATTTATGGCAAGAGGAACAGAGGAAATCAACGCTTGACATACTTGGTCTGCTTCAGTAAATGGATGGCGGAACAGGGTTTGAGATAAGTAACAAAATGACAATATAGTAAGAGTCATAAAGAATATGGAATGGTAAAGTGCGATGACCGAGCATGTCTTGAAGGAACGCTGCGCATAATGAAGAAGAATTCTATAACAATCACATTTTGTGTGTGAAACGTCTAGGAACTATTATGATGCGGGAGGTGAATAGTGAGCCCGAACCTCACCGAATGACCCGTACTATGTGGTCATGTGTGAAATTTAGATAAGCTTAGTGGACAACTATTATCTGAGAGGTAATATGTACACAGGGTTGAATCGCCGCCAGTCCCTCTGTATTCAATTTGTAAGAAGGATGTTCCACTCGGATTTTTCTTACTAACAACCTCCACTTTGTGGAACCGGTTTCCACGAGTGGGCTTCTACGAACACTACAGCTTTAACGTATTCAAGTTCAGACAAGCTTAAACGCTTCAAGTCTACGCACGACATTTGTCTGACAAGAAATGAGACAGCGATTTAAGACAACACATAGATGATAGCATCGAAAGCATTTAAAGCAATAATTTTCTCGTGAGAAATTTCTTTGTCTTGAGTCGTCTTACTCTGGCAGAGAATCGAATAACGATCCCAGAAAATTCAGAGATGACGGCATTGAAGGCATTTAAAGCAATGACAGTCTCGCGAGAATTATGTTAATATTTAACAGCTCCCCCACCCACGATGGATGGATGTGGCACAAGGCCGAGTTTACCGTGGGTTCTCCTAGCCCATAGGCTCGGCCAAAAATATTCCCGTAGAACCCGCATAAGCGGTTTCGGGCCTGTTTACCTCCCCGGGCGAATCTCTTCCCTTCGGCACAGCTTCGTCCGGGTTCCTCTCTGTTCAAGGCAGAGAGTTCGACAGTAACGAATAGGCTATAGGGCCGCGAGAATTGTGTTTGTCTTCTTACTCTGGCAAGAAATCAGATAACGATTCAAAACAATTCAAAGATGATGGCATTGAAAGCATTTAAAACAATGATTTTCTCGCGAGAATTGTGTCTGTCTTCTTACTTCTGGGAAGAAATCTGTTATGGTAATTTACCCACGCAAGCATGGACTCTCCCAGCTATAAATAGGAGCAGGTACTGCCTTTTAGAGAGAGAAGTTTCCAGCAGTCAGCTCTGACAGTCGGGCCGAACATTGTAGCTGTAACACTCGTTTGTATATGTTTGTATTATTGTTTCTGTTAATATATTTGTTTAACTCAATTCTTCACTTTGTGTCTTTATTTCTGGACCTAAGAAGGCCATTAAAAATCAGACAGCTATTCGAAACAATTCGGAGATGATGTCAATGAAGGTATTTAAATCAATGATAGTCTCGCGAGATTTGTCTTTGTGTTCTTACTCTGGCAAGAAATTAGATAGCGATTCGAAACAATTCAGAGATGATGGCAATGATAGGTATTTAAAACAATGTTTTTTTCTCGCAAGATTCGTTTTTGTCTTTTTACTCTGGCAAGAAATCAGATAGCGATTCAAAACAATTCAACGATGTTGGCATTGAAAACATTTAAAAAATGATTGTCTCGCGAGATTTGTCTTTGCCTTGAGTTTTCTTACTCTGGTAGGAAATAGGATAGCAATTCATGACAATTCAGAGATGGAGATGAAGGCAGTGAAAGCAGTGATTGTTCCGAAGCCGCTGACAAAATCTCGCGAGAAATGTCATTTTTCTGACCCTTCAAACTCTGGCAATTTGTTGATGGTGATAAAAGCATTACTTTGGTTACGCCCGATTACTAAGCTTAACTTAGACGAGAACAAGGCAAAGCAGTACGCAACATCCCATGAGTATCGAGCTCACTTATCAATCGTAATGAGAATTTTGATTTAAAATCGGAGAGGTGAACACTACCCACGCCCAAGCAGGTGTTATGGGGCGAGTAAAATTCACCATACACTTACGTCGAAAATATTAGCAGATGTTTCACGTTGAAATGACAAACGCACTGATCTGATGACTGCCTGAAAGGATAAAAAACCTTTTAACGGATCTTGAAAGAAAATACGAAACTAATGGTAGCCTTTCTTTTAACGTTTTCTCCACTTTTTTTTTTTTTTTTTTTTTTTTATTAGCCTTTAGGCGTGCTATTATGCACCTTTATGTGAGGGTGGCGTAACAGTAACCGGTACCAAAAAAATGGAATCGGCGAGCCAAGTTCAAATTCCGACCTATTTTTCATTCGAAAGAAAAGGCTCGATATCTCATCTCTCCTAATATGTCTGTTAAATAACAGGACAGAAGTTAGCTTATGGTTGCAGCCAGTCTGCTAGAACAATTTGAACAGGGGTTAGACCTGGGTATGACGATAAAAAGTACATCCGACAATAAGGCCTCTGATCGGGAGATTGGAGGTTTTAAGGAGCGTGGAATCACTTCTTAACTACTGTTGTCCCAAGGTCCACCCTGACCCGGAGTGGTAGCACCTGTTAGGGTCCCCAGCTATGGCCAAATAGTGAACCCCCAAACCATATGAAAGTTTAAAAATACGTTTTTATAGTAAAAATACCAGCAATACATTTTTATATAAAAAGAATTACCAACGATACCTTTTTTATACCAGAATTACTGTCATATAGAAATAAAGTGTTTCTGCCGACACTTGGGTTTGAACGCGGATCACCAGAGAGCAAGCACAGTCGATCTCATCTTGAAATAATTACACCGAAGGCGTTACTATTGTCGTATCTGTGATTTACAAGGTCTTTTCTAGAAACGGACATTACAAAAATTATCAACAATAAATTCTACAGCAAAATGACCACCAATACATTTTATCTGGAGTTGAAGGTATAAAAATATGTTAAAAATGATTCCGACATTAGATAATCCAGGCCTAATAAGGCAGACAAAAAGTTTCTACGGGAGGTGGATATACATGTCCTCATTCAAAATGAGAATACTACGACCGAATAATAAGAAGATTATATTCAAGGCTAGATTTGTAGTCCTGAGGATTTTGCGTTCGTATTCGTGTGCTTTGTATATTCTATTATTAAATGTATTGTAATTAGAGAAGAACGGGGAGTACTGTTTCAGCAACGCTCACCTCATTGTTTGTACTCAACACTTAATCAGATTGGTTGTGTGTGTGTGTGTGTGTGTGTGTGTGTGTGTGTGTGTGTGTGGTCGTGGACATTTGCTGCCACGTCATCAAGGGCTTTTCTCTTCATTCTGGTATGCTTTGCGTGCGTCCATTAGTAAATCTATTTTAGTTAAAGAAGAACAGGTCTTACTTTTTGATGGACCCTCGTATCACGATCGAGAATGAAGGAGAATTTTCTTTTCATTCTAGTATGCTTCGTGTTCTTCTTTTATTAAATCAATGGAGCTTCGTATCTCGATCGAGAAGGGGGTAAACTATGTCGAGTGCTAGATCTGCAATCCTGGGACCTTTTGGTGTTTTTTTGACGAACGTAAAAAATACGATGATTGATGACACAAATGGCATCAAGCGTAAAGTAACCGTAAAAAATGATCTTCAAGATGCAATAATGCCTAAACAATGATAAAAAGATTACAAAATTATTTACAGGCCGACTTACGAGCAGATCGATTTAAGATCTGTTGGTCGTAAACAATCGTGGTCATAAGTCGACGCCGACCTGTACATTGTTTATATGTTTGGTTATGGATACGAAAGTGTGAATGAACAATTGAGAAGGAAACAAAACCATCATAATTTTAAGAAACGCTATTTACCCAATGAAATTAAACGTACCATTCAGAAATACCAAACAAGCAGCATGAGGCTTACCGGGAGCATGAGGTTCATGGGCAGCATGCGGCTCACCGACAGCATGCGGCTCACGGGCAGCATGCGGCTCACGGGCAGCATGCGGCTCACAGGCAGCATGCGGCTCACGAGCAGCATTCGGCTTACCGGATGCATGCGGCTCACCGGCAGCATGCGGCTCACAAGCAGCATTCGGCTTACCGGATGCATGCAGATCACCGGCAGTATTCAGCTCACCAGTAGCATGTAGTTCACTGACAGCAAGTGGCTCAAGGACAGTCCATGACTGTACCAAGGTATACTAAACTTCTTCAATAAAGTTTCTTTTTTTTTTATTTCCTTTTCTTTGTAAGGAAAAAAAATATCTGTGTTCTCCACTGGATCGGTGGGGGTGGAAATTGTTTTGAATAGGCACAGAGTTCCGTCTGTGTTTGCTTAGTGGCAAACATGACGCGGATGGGCAACACAGCTGTTTAGATCTAGAGAGAGAGATAGAAAGAAAGAAAGAAAGAGAGAGAGAGTTTTAGAGGAAATGATAACAACAGGGAGTGTGTTGAAAGAGAGTGAGAGAGAGATAGAAAGAAAGAAAGAGAGAGAGAGTTTGAGAGGAAATGATAACAACAGGGAGTGTGTTGAAAGTGAGTGAGAGAGAGAGAGAAAGAAAGAGAAAAGATGTGAACTAAGAGACACAGAAATAATTTCAGCAGTTTCCTGGAGTCAATGACACATTTGTATATCAACAAAGACGATCAACTTAACAAGAAAATATAAATTGGAATCGTTCAGTACATACGCTTGAACACAGTATAAATTCAGTAATATATATATATATATATATATATATATATATATATATATATATATATAAATTATATATATATATATATATATATATATATATATATATATATATATATATATATATATATATATATATATATAAAATCCGTAAGTGGTAAGGATGATCCAAATAGGTATTTTTAATATAAAATATTAAAAATAGATCCATGCAGAGAAATCAATGTATTTATATACAGAGTAATATGCTATACATTGAGAAGGAATGATGTGTTAAGTTTTTTCTTTCTTGATGCATATATATATATATATATATATATATATATATTTAGTTGGATTGATGTGAGTTTGTAACCCTAGGTTTCACTCCTTGCGATCGTACGATATATATATATATATATATATATATATATATATATATATATATATATATAAATGGAATGGAAAGTCTGACAATTATTTTAAGATATTTTTTATGTTTATACATTTTTTTATAGAGAACGAATATTTTCTGTGAAAATTTCTCGGATATTCAGGCCTGTAAATGTTGTTCAATGTTTTTTATTATAAACAGAGCATTTACTTAAATATTTGTATCTATAAAAAGAATATATAAACATAAAAATGTCTTAAAATAATTGGAGGACTTTCTCCATTTCATAATGTGTGACGTCATTTGTTTACATTTGATACGCCATGTGCAGATATGAATGTACGTGAGAGATTCATGGAAGATTGAAGTTTAAAGACAGTAAATTCAACCTTCTCGGACATTCAGGCCGGTAAATGTTGTTTAATTCTTTTTATTATAAACAGAGCATTTACTTAAATATTTGTATCTATAAAAAGAATGTATAAACATAAAAATGTCTTAATATATATATATATATATATATATATATATATATATAGTTGGATCGTACAATCGCAAGGGCGTGAAACCCAGGGTCACAAACTCACATCAATCCAACTAAATATGTTAGCTCTATCACTGATACTGAACGCTTTCCAATAAGTACCGCGCATATATAATATATAAATTATATATATAAAAATTACATATATATGTATTTATGTACATACATATATGTGCGTGTGTGTGTGTGGGCTTGTTTGTTTGCGTGTGTATGTTTTTAAAATAGGATACAGAAATCCTCGCATAGTTTTTAAGAAATTCGACAAATGGAAAAAAAATTTCATTGAAGATAAATTTGATTACGCGTTTCGTCATTCAAGGCTTCATCTGATCCAAAAACGAAAAAGAAAAAGATTTGGCGGGATTTATGTATCCTGTTTAAAAAAAATATATATATATATATTGTCGACACGGAAAACACATGGATAGACCGAAAAAAAAACACATAAATCTTTTACTTTCAACCAATTCCGAAGGATGGGATGAGACTTTGCCTCGGATTCATTTCACAAAAGGCTTATATGAATTTCATTCTCCCGAGACGTTCTGGAAAGGAGATGAGGATTTGCCTCTAATTCGATACAAAAAAAAAAAATGCTGTGAAAACATTAATAACTTTCGGCATGAACTAAGAATTATAAAGAAAAGATACAGAATAGGTATTTTAGCTTTTAAAAAGTCACTCATTTTCTTTCGTCTTTAATCACGAGAAACGCCATCTTAAGAAAAAAGTTCGACGATTCATTATTTAAGCATACACACAAATATACATACACACAAATACACATAGACGAAAATACACATACACACAAATACACATACACACAAATACACA
>CAHIKZ030002357.1:1947500-1985000 GCA_903632075.3 Acanthosepion pharaonis
TTCTGAGCGAAATCGTGCGAGTCTGTATGTTTGTCTATAGCGTATGTATGTTATTAGATACAGTTATATATAGACACAAGAAAAAACTGAACAGATCTGCTTGTTGACAGAAGACGAGAGTGTGTTCGTGTGCGCGTGCGCGAGCGCGTGCGCCTTCGCAACCACTGTGTGCGCCTGATCCCAAAGGTTGTATTCTGCGAGTATATAATGGTTCCTGCTTCAGTGGATTCATAAATGAATCATTTAAACTGTATATAGATGCATGTAACGCAATGTGTAACGCTAAAAATTCCGTTTTATTTTTATTATTAGCATTATTATTATTCCGTGGTTGTATCAGCTTGCCCGGTTTTAAAGCACTTTCATTGAAAAACCACGCACGCAATGTATATTTTACGCTTCTGTTTATAGAGCGTTCCGTCGCGATGATGAGAACTGTATACGGTGTGTATAAGGTGTGTATAGGGACAGTTTTTCCAAGTTGAGTCTTCTAGTTTAAGAAGGTGAGAAATATCCAGTGCTTCGACTGCATGCGGGAGAATTCCGCCTTCGTCGCTGTCGTCAAGAGACGCGCTTGTGTAAGACGCTTGCAACGGAATCGTGCAGAAGTTACCGGCTTTTCTTTGAGGAAGCTGTTTGGGAGGTGTGCGTGTGTGTGGGGGGGTAGTTTTCACTGAGATGCCTTTCTCCGAAGAGGCCGGGAACAGAAGCTGGCTTGTAAAAGGTCGGGGGGATTGCGGGAGGCGAAGGCGAAGGCGGAGGCGGAGTCAGGGGCAAGGAATAAGGGACATAAAGCAACGCTTTCGCTAGGTGTATATACAGTAGTTGCAGAAGAAAATGAAATGTGTGTGTGTGTGGGGGGATTCTGGTTTGGTGAAAGGGGGGGGGCAAATAAAGGAGTGGGAAGTTTATGAATGGTTCCTTAATATTGCTCCAGGAAACTACGACATGTGTGTCTGTGCGTGTGTTTGTGTGCGCGCATGTGTGTGTTTGCGTGCAAGGGGGGGGAGAATGTTTGCGTGTGCGTATGTGTGTGTGTGTGTGTATGTATGTTTGCGTACAATGGGGGGGGGATAAAGAATGTCTGTGATGCGTGTATGTGCTTCTATACGTGGGCGCTTGTGCGCGCGAGGTTGGATCAATAAGTCCGTTGCTTGTACGTACGTAGATATTAACTCAATTTGTATCTAAAATTTTCGCTGTATCATCTTCGATCCTTGTCGTTAATATTCGCCGATGAATTAAGTGCGTTGACAAAAAAAAAAGAAAAAGAAAAGGAGATTATGTTGAAAACTAAATACGCTATGCGTTCAATTAAGTGATTTCTCAACATTATGTAGCGATTTTCCAAGCATTGCTTAGATGTGGCACAAGGCCGAAAGTATGGGGCACCCAGTGAGGATAGAACTCACTACTTATTCGTAATTGTGCTAGCGAGACACGCTTGTTAACCATTACACCGCCTCGGACTGCCCTTATCATCATTACGTATGTATCAATATAAGTGCATTTTTTTGTTGTTTTTTTTTTTTTGATAAAATTTCACCCATTACAAGAGCTGCTCAATATTTTTGTAATTTGCAACAAAATGCAGATTCTGAGCGAGGTGTGCTATGTATGCTGGTGTATTTGTACGCATGCGTATGTGTTTTTCTGTATTTGTAGGTAGAATTGTTGGATTTTTAGAACATTTAATGTCGGGTCTCCATTATGTTATACACAGGTCTATAGGTAAATATTAGTAGGGTTTATACTAAAGTTAACCGGTAAATATTGGCCGAATTTATACTTGATTCTAAATGTGACTTAAAATACTTGGAGTAATGGATAGCATCTTGGATTGAAGAATCGGAGAAATCCATTACATTAACTTACCTTCGGAAAGGTATGAATCCTCTTCTTCTACCAGCCAGCTATGGGTAAATAGCAGGACAAACCAGGTTCTATAGCCTTGGATGACAACTCGTCTACCTAAGAAAGAAATGGCAACTTACTGCGGAGGAAAAAAATCTGCCTCGTCAGTCATGTATCGAAAGATACATCATCGCCTAAGCGTGTATCATGCATGGCACATAACTGACTGATTATACTTGGGTCTATAAGTAAAAAATGAACGTGTTCTTTTTACTTGAGTCTATAGGCAAATATTAGGTTTATACTTGAGGCTATAGTTAATCATTGGTCGCGTTTTTTTTTATTTTTAATCCGCAGTAAAAAAAGTGTTGGGATTTATTCTCAAGTCTATAAACACTGGTCGCCCTTTTATTTTTAATCCGCAGTTAAAAAAATGGTCGGATTTATACTTAAGTCTATAAGCGTTGGTTGCGTTTTGATTTTTAATCTGTAGTTATAAATTGGTCGGAAATATATACTTAAAAATTGGTCGTCGTCCTGGCTATAATGATAAACTCTGTCCGACAGCAAGGCCACTGATCAAAAGGTTTTGAAGATGGTGAAACAGCGTCTTAGTTGCTATAGTTCCCATGTCTACCTTATCCTGGGGTGGTAGCACTTGTTAGGGTCCCAGATATAAGCAAATAATTAACTCCCAAACTGGGGTCAAAACCCTATAAAAGTATAAACATAGATTTTTATAGTAAAAATACCAATACATTTTTTTTTAAATTACCAGCGATACATTTGATTATCGACAAAAACCCTCTTTACAAAAATACTTCAATGAAACCTGGTCTACAAACTGATTTCATACAAATAGTTATTCTATTCATAAAAAACTATCCTAAAAATCTTGCAGGCATTAAATAGACCATTGGGGTTGATAAGCCGTAAAACAAAATAAACGAAACCTAAACAATACTGGTCGAATTTATACTTAATGTAATGACAAAAGTTCGCAGGTACAGGCTTTAAGAAAGCTTTATTCAACTGAGAATACAAGGTTCGCGCATAGTGTCTTTTTATAGCCCCAGTAAACAGAAATAGCTCTTTCAAAGAGGAGAGTAACGAAACAAGGGGAGACCACTCTTGATTATTCATAACGCTTAATTCTATAATCGAGCATTGTTCAGTTTTGTACTTGAATTTAAAGGTAAACTTTGACCGGGTTTATCCTTGAGTCTATAGGTAAACATTAGTAGAGTTTATACTCGACTTTAGAGGTTAACTTTGGCCAGATTATTTGCGTTTCTACGTTTGTATGTGTAGCCATACACGTATGTATGTATATATTAGTATATGCGTAATAACCGTGTGTGTACCTTGTGTATCTGTATGCATGTTTGTGCGTGCACATGTATTTCTGCGTGAAAGGTTCCAAAAACAGTGAAGATTCTCTTACTTGGGGTTTCAATGCTAAAGTCGTTAAGGATCACGAGGCCTGAAAGGGCCTGGCTAAGCGTGGCCTTGGGAAAAAGAAATAATAGTGACGGACTACACTAGTCATTTGCAACTTCTTTTCGATCAAAAAGTTAACCATAAGGTTACTTAGATTCGTCCAAGATCGTAAGACGAGCAAAGACCTTCAGTGTGAGCGACAAAATTAATTTCAAGTCGGAACTAATTTCAACACGGAATTAATTTCAAGTCGGAACTAATTTCACCTCGGAATTAATTTCAACACGGAAATAATTTCAACTCGGAATTAATTTCAACTCGGAATTAATTTCAATTCGGAATTAATTTCAACTCGGAACTAATTTCACCTCGGAATTAATTTCAACTCGGAAATAATTTCACCTTGTAATTAATTTCAACTCTGAACTAATTTCAATTCGGAATTAATTTTAACTCGGAACTAATTTCACCTCAGGAATTAATTCCAATTCGGAATTAATTTCAACTCGGAATTAATTTCAATTCGGAATTAATTTCAACTTGGAACTAATTTCAACTCGGAATTAATTTCAACTCGGAATTAATTCCAATTCGGAATTAATTTCCCCTCGGAATTAATTTCAACACGGAACTAATTTCACCTCGGAATTAATTTCAACACGGAACTAATTTCAACACGAAATTAATTTCAACTCAGAATTAATTTCAACTCGGAATTAATTTCAACTCGGAATTAATTTCAACTGTATTTAAAATCAAATTTATCAATTTCCCTGAATTCCTAAACAGAATGCAATGAGTTGGTGTTAATATTTTTATTTAGAATTAAAAATCCTTATTAGACATGATAATTCAAAATTCATCTTTTCTGTAACTTTCATTCTTTTTTTCCGAGTTGAAGGTAGTTCCGAGTTGGAATGAATTCCGAGGTGAAATTAGTTCCAAACTGAAATTAGTTCCGAGTTTAAATTAATTCTGCACCCCTTCAGGGTGTATGCACTCGTATGCACTCGTATGCACAGGCGTGGTGTTGAATGTGTGACGGACAAAGAGCTTGGTACGTGACAAGATGAAGCTCGACATTAAACGTAAAATAAGATATAATGGGGCAAGGCTTCCAAAACGTATCGATGCTTCAATGTTAAGGGATTCTGCTATTCGTAAAGATCTCCAAATGGCAGTCCAATTCTTCAAAAAACGCTAAATCATCGCTACAGCACAAAATCCGTCAGATGTAAAATCAGTGGAAGTTAGATATTTCCTTGCAAGCTCAGAGTCCTTTTCTTTTAAGCATTTCACCCTAAGGAAGGCAATAAAGCCACTAAGACGCAACTGGTTACTGGGTGATAGTAAATACGAGAAAAAATACTATTAAGGATAGAGGACAATAAAAGAATAAGAATTAAAAAGACAGAAGATAACCATTGACATTGCATTTAAATTATTGAAGATCAAAGTTGACTTGAAAGCAAGAAGCCGGAAGAGAGATCCACAAGCGAGAAGTGTGATAGAAGAAACTGTTAGCATAGAACTTACGGTTACATGAAACTTTAGTATAGAACTTACGGTGACTGTAAAATGACGAGACCTTGCCGCCAATCTAGTACTGCGCTTAAATTCATAAAGTCTTGGTGAGATAGAGGAAAGATCACCAGAACAATTACTATGAAAGTTTTTATTAAAAAAAAAAAAAAAAAAAAAGGTAGAGGGAAGGTATATTGCGACAGTGGGAAAGGGACTGAAGCCGAGATGCCAGGTTAGGACCGTTAAGATTACGATCGGAAGGACTCCAAAATGTTATATTTCCTGATTATGCAGACCTTTGGTCCACAGGCCTCGTCTGTGATAGCACTCAACCTAAATGACGGGTTTGTTCTTTTCAAGGACCTGTAAAATGTAATTTTTTTTTTAAAACAAAAAAACACACATATTTTGGTGTTTTAATATTAATTTTAATAATTCTATAAAAATAAACATTTATCGAAAAAAAATTCAAAACATGACAAAGTATTTGATATGTTTGTCTGTTTATTGCCTCCTTTCCATTTTTTATTGTTTTATTGTCTGTTTATCAAATCACTTATGGTAGAGATAGGAATAGTTGACTGATATCATATTTCCTCAACACTACCCCAGTCATACTCCTCACCCCAACTCTCCAGTCGACTAGTTATGGCTGCCACTTTCTTTGATTTTCGCCGACTTTAAGTCAGGCTAAATTTAATTAGCCCTTTTTCAAGTGATACATTCCACTAAAAAACGTACAGTATGGAATAAATTATTTAAAACTGCCATTTGAAAACAATAAATTGAAATAAAAATGTGTTATTTTAAAAACAGAGCATAAGAGTTATTAGAGATGTTTAAAAGGTACGTTAATTTTTTTTCATTCTTTTCATTACTTTCTTTTTTTTTTTTTTTTTTTTTTTTCTTTATTTCTTCTATATTATGAACAATATCAACGAAATGTATTTTGGTGAATATTTTGATGCGCGGAGTTAAAACAATTAATTTTGGATCCGGTTGAAGTCAAGAATCAAAACAATGCACTACAAAAGATTTTTGTTGGTTTGAAATAGATATACTTGAATGTTGACTCACTCGGGCTAAGCCCGACAAGCCTGACCCCTGTAGTCCCCACTGACGGATTTGCACTAAAATTTACATGCACATGCTCCAAGTTAGCGTGAAGGCCAAGACCAACTTTGCATTTTCCAACTCCCATCGATAGTGGAAATAATCGTTTTTTTCATATTTCTTCGGCAGTTTTCATGTAGTTTGCGGCCATTTTCTACTGGCCAGCGTGAGAGCCAACAGCTGACTGACACGAATGTTGACTAGCATGCTAGCATGCAAAAAAAATCGATAGCTGCATTCGTCACAAATGGGAAAAATTTAAATCTGCATGGCACTTTACTCCAATTGGCTCATTCGCTTGCTTAAACTCAACGTTGATTCTGATTCCGCAGAACTGAGTTGAGGGTGAAAAAGTATTTGTTGTTAACATTTTTTTTCATTCGGTTTTTCCAGTTACGAGTTCTTTTTTAAAGCTGATCGTTTTGTGTTCATTTTGTTTAGTTCTTTTTTTGTAATAGATTTAATGTTTAGTATAGAGCTTAGAAAAAATTCGTAGTGTGAGATAGGCAAGAAGTAAGGCATGTAGCAACATCAGCACGTCAAAGGGCACTCCTTTAAAGACAAAAATATTTTAAGTCAAGTGATAGCTGTATTAGTCATACTATTTTTGAATCAAGCACCGGGCCATGAAATATATATATATATATATATATATATATATATATATATATATATATATATATATATTAATAAATGGTTAGGAGGATTTGATAATTATATTTAAATAATTCCTCGAGTCTGAAAGAAACCTCCACAGAATGCACTGGACGGCCGTTTCGTCCTATATTTGGGACTCATCAGTAGTGCGCATCTACTATCGAGAATTGAAAACCTGACAGTTAGGTTGTCGAACAAATATTATACCAACTGCTCCACCGTGGCTTGGTGACGAAGAGATTGCCAATCAGACTCAATATAGCGCCGCTCGCTCACTTATGCCGTGGTGGAACTCTTACTGAGTTCTCTGTAAACATAGGACTGTGCTTCCTGGAGCCACGATTACTATCAATAAGCCGCTCACTCTAGAGCATTAGAAGCCGGTTCAAGCAATGGAGTACATGATAGAAGTTGTTAGAAGGATTTGATAATTATATTTAAGTAATCCATCGAGTCTAGAAAAACCTCAACAGAATGCAGAAAGCACTGGACGTCCAGTGCTTTCTGCATTCTGTTGAGGTTTCTTTCTTCTTCTTTATATATATATATATATATATATATATATATATATATATATATATATATATATACATTAGAATTGATTTTTTTTTATAAATCTTACATATTTTTATCACTTTAAACGATATTTTTAGTGTATTATCTTACTTGGGTTGGCCCTCCGTTCATTTATGAAACAGTATATTTATTTATTCCTGTATTATTAGAAGAAAGAAGGGCAGTGGAAGCTACCGTTACACCCAGCACGCCTTAAGCCACTTGGCCACGAAGAGCATGCGATCAGGCCGAGCCAAATTTAATGCCTTTCAAGCGAAATCTTTCCAGTCATAAAAATCGCTCGAAGTTTTACATATTTGCATAGTTTCTTACCCAAACGTAAAAAAAGAGAATTTTACTTTTTTGTTTTTTATTAATCCGACAGATTTTATGACTTTAAACGTTATTTTTAATGGATTCTCGTATTTCAGTAGGCGTTCCGTTTATTTTTTAAACAATATATTTATTTATTTTCGTCCACCGTCCTGAATGTTCGAGAAAACTTAAAACGTTCCTTTACCAACACCTTTCGTTCCCTGAGAGATTCCGTCAAGGTAAATTCATAGATTTTATTTTACGATTTCTATTTATAAACAGAAGTAGAGGGGAGGAAGAATAACTTTCAGGTCTGACATACCTGACGTACCTATTCTATTATCAATAGACTCTCCCACACATAATAAGTAGTAGTAGTAGTAGCGGTCACCAGTTGGGCTCAGTGGTGTTGAGCGAGTCAGTCGATATCGGACATTGAAGTACCAACCATCACAACTAGATTGCTGCGTCATTAACTCTTATTTCAAGTTCCTAACGTTTTGTACGTCGAACCTAATTTAGGACGACTTATTGAAATACAAGCCTCCACTGTGAAAACTACTCTACAACAAGGTCTAAGATTTTACATTTTTTTAAAGCGTCTAGAATATTCTTAAAGTCCACTGTGTAAAGAAACGCAAGCTAAGTGTTGTTATTTATTGTCTAATAAACGAAAGTGTGTAAACGTTGTTGTTACTGAATTACCATTTATTTTTTTTATATATTTATTTTTTAGTTGAAAGGGGAGTCAATCAACGCCCTCATAACACTATAAAATCTCTGATGTCCGCCATAACTAGCACAATGTCAAAAATAGATACAGATAATCTGATTCACACATGTTTCAGACGTCATACTGAAATCGCCATCAGTGGATTCGTTCAGGAGATGCGCCAAGGAGAATCTTGATATTATTCATGTCCATAAAGACATGTAAAGTTATCATACAAACCTCCTCAAAGAACTGAGCATATATATATATATATATATATATATATATATATATATATATATATATATATATATATATGTACATAATATTAGATAGATATTGGTTGATAACAATAATACTCACGCATACACACAGTAAAAAAAAACCTTCAGATATTGGAGACCATCTACATTAAAACGAAGCAACCCACATTCAACAAAATGATATTTCAAACTAGTCACAACACATTACATTGCATCTAGATATTGGTTCTGTTGCAATACTTCGGTCTATCACGTGGTATGACGTCATAGAACCGCATCTCGAACTTACAATCTGATATCCAAATGTTGGACTATTTTTGTCTTTATTTTCTCCAGAAATTAAAGCAAACATTTGAACATTAGAACGGCTTATGATCAGACATAATAGAATATTTCATAATAGATGTTTATATATATATATATATATATATATATATCATAAAGAAACAATTTATACAAAGAATTAAAATTGCAATGTTAATGTAATTAATAGCGAAATCACTTCGCTAACTGTTGAAGCTTGGATAAGCATGGAATAATAATAATACAACACAAAATGTACGTAAACAAAATGTATTGAAACAAGGAAAAGGTACACAATATTTACAGTTAGTTTTGGTATATTCTTGGGAAGACTGTTCCCGTAGAATGGGTTGACTTAATCGCAGTCGGGCAGAGTCTCTCGATTGGATCTCTTCTTACTTCTCCCCCGTCTTCCGGTACCAACCCATATTTATATCGGTCGGTACTCCACTATGTAAATTAGGTGGATCGTACCACAACACTAACTGAACTTGATGACACATTAACTTACTATCAATTCCTTGAATAACAAGATTCTTATATTCGTGTTGTTATCAGATGGAAAACATGCCAAATACTTCGACAATTTCAAATTGTCATCTTCAGGACCCAATTTTCACATACACAGGTAAACACTAAGGCGAAATATGTGTAGACAGAAAGATGATTTTAAATTATGCTATTTATTGATAATTGAATATATGTTTTGGAGCAAGTGAGAATCGATCAAGTGAGAATTTTGTTTGAAGTTTGAAAAGTTATAAATCCATGAAATTTTTCTTGTTATATGTATTTATCTGTTAAAGTAAAATGGACATAATACAATCCAATTAGTAGATTAAAGATGTCTTAGTAGTTTTCCATAGAATTTAAGATTCTGATTATTACTGTGCTGCGGATCTGTCATAAATATATTAGAGTCAGCAGCTTATATTTTCTATCATAAAGAAACAATTTGTACAAAGAATCAAATTGAATTTTTCATGCAAACGTCCTCAAAGAGAAAGTCACTCTCTCTCCCCCTCTCTCTCTCTCTCTCTCTCTCTCTCTCTCTCTCTCTATATATATATATATATATATATATATATACAGGGTGTCCATAAAGTTCGTGTGCACTTTAAAAGCTTTATCACTTTATTTGTATTTGCAATAGAAATAATCTGTAAAAAAATGTTATAAAGTTTAATGTATCTAGTTTTAAGTATAGCTAAAATAACTAATGTGATTTCAGGCATTACTGTAAATCAGTTGGCAAATGTTTTCCGTGAACTTCAAAATCGTATTATCCTTTGTATTGCCAATGATGGAGGACATGTGAAAAAATAAATAAAATTTCAATAAAACTTTAAAAAAATATAGATTTACTTCTTTCTAATCCTTTTTATAAATTATTTCTATCGCAAATACAAATAAAGTTATAAATTTTTAATGTGCACACGAACTTTATGGACACCTCTGGATATACACCTATATTATATATATATATATATATATATATATATATATATATATATTGAACAATAAAAAATATTAAAAACTTAAAATCTTTTGAGACATCGGGTTTAATATTAATATTTTTTCGTTTTTATTACTTCGACTAGTTTCGGCCAACACGGACATCATCAGGAGAAAAAAGATTTCTGCTTGTTAGTAGCAGTGAACTACAGAAATGAATGTCTTGATGTGAGAAAATGAACTTTTATCGGTAGTTTTCATGTTTTTTTTTATTTTTTTAACATGAATTTTAGTCAGTTCTTGTGTTGGCCAAACAGTCTCTTTTAAGTTGTTATTTAAGATAAGGGCTGGATTGATTCATGCTGCTCTGAATTCCCAAGGTCATTTTGACAGTTTTATTGGTTCCTAGAAAGGAAATGTGTCTCTGTTAAGCGTGTGTGTTATTTGGTTCTTAGGGAGTGAGTATGATGTGTGTATGTGTGTATATTACTATGGGTGTATGTTATCATTTGACTCATTAAGGAGTGAGTGGCAAGGTCGATGACAAGAACCCAGGTTAAGCATGGCCTACCCCAAAGATCTCAACGGATGAACCAGCGGATGAAGTGGGCTACGCATCACGGACATGCTACAGAAGGCGCCACTCAGAATTATAAAAGTGTTAGCGGCAGTCCGTTGCAGTTTCATCACTGGATACAGCATGTTTCATTCAATATGTGCTGCAGGGGAAGGTCATGAAATCAAGTTTGTGAGTCACTTCCTGGGAGGTTGAGGAATCACCATAAACAAATTCACACCATCGGCACTTTCTTCTACTTTGATTTTCTTTCAACTTTAACCAACTCTTGCAAAGCCAAACGGCGAAAGGGAATGGATGACTTTCTGGAGGGGGGACGATCCCAGCGTGCGGCACCTTTGGAAAGTGCCTGAAAAACATACCACAGGTTGACCCAAGCCTTGTGGGGGAAATTGGTTAGACAGAACACTTGGGACCGTCGATAGCTGTGCTAGCACGAAGTCACAAGTCATCGTGACCAAGTGTGATGGTGTTGTTCAGATTGTTGATCAGTCTAGATAACACGGTCTCTCCCAGAAACTGTAACTAAGGTCTGCACAGCATAGTTGCAATATAAACCACAGGTTGGCTCTGTAGGTGTTTAACAAACACAAATGTGCCTGAGCGCGAGTCTGCAATAGGGATTGGCTAGCCTCTCTAGTAGACGGGTATCCTCGAATACGTGTAGCCAGCTATTATACATACATATATATATATGGAATATTAGTGTTTAAGTCTTTTTATCATATATATATATATATATATCTATGGAATATTAGTGTTTAAGTCTTTTTATTATATCCTTATTCTGTCCTGGACATTGAGTTCTACCTGGATTCTATCCTCTTGGAAATTTTATATATATATATATATGTATGTGTATGTTTGTATGTATATATTTGTGATATACAGTGAGGTGAAACAAGTATTTGGACAGTAAAAAAATGGATTTAGAATCATATATTGAAAGAAAAGCATTGTTTAAAGCTCACAGTATATTCGTAAAACAATTATAAATGCAAATAAACAGCAAAAATAAATTATTTGACACGTATATATATCTATATACAAATTATTAAAACGGGTAGTGAAAAAAGTTCCGAAATTATGTTTAAAATTAATGTTTTGAGTACATTTCATGCTTGAATGTGTTAGAATTTTATGGAATAGTCTAGAAGGTGTATTACCTAAAGGTGTTAGCTATCTTGATGGTGAGTTCATCCCAAGACGTCGCACTAACAGTACTGCAGGATGCCAAAACAAAGAAATGTGTGTGTGTCTGTATGTATAAAAGTTGACATTGAAATCAAAACGAAGCGGCAACAGCCAGTTTCATGCTTAAACACAATCTTGCTGACTGTCATTGGGATACATCCGACAGTCCTCGTCTCTGGAAGACAACTCACCCTGAATGAAGAACTGTCGAAAGGGGATATATCAAAACAAAGGAGATTTAGCGCAAAAAAAGAACGATATATCATTTCCAACTGTCCAGGAACAGGGAATTAGGAAAATGGTGAAAGAGGGAATTCTCATTCCCTTTGTATTCTGTTAACATGGAAGAATTTCTACTCAGAGAGGACGGTTACTTTGTGGAACAGACACCCGAGGAGATGCGTCCCTAGTCACTATAATCTTAACCTCTTCTAGTCTTTGGTTCGACCGTTGTCTATCGTACATATCCTCATAATGTTATCTCCTCTTCTTACGTCTATAAATCAATCTTATTCGGCAAGCCTCTACTTTGAGTGGCTCTTGGGCCATGTATTGATTAAATATTTTGTTAAAAAAATTAAACATTTGTAATTTTTTTTTGGGAGGCGCGTATATTGTAACGATTATCTGCGCTGTAGGTGAGTCTGTCGAAAAGGCACGAATTCATTTAGTTTTAATATTTTATTTTGGAATTATATACCAACAGATTTTTTACCTTTACTATATATATATATATATATATATATATGTGTGTGTGTGTGTGTGTGTATGTGTGTGTGTGTGTGTGTGTGTGTGTCTGTGTCTGTGTGTGTATGCCGAGTGTAACAGCAAAATTGTCCAAATCGTGAAACAGCATGAGATTGCATATAATTGTCCATCCCACAAAATGTTTAATATCTGAAAAACACTAAACTTTTAAATCACCTGAAAAGTGTTGATAAACCGTAAAAAACGAATCAATCAATCTTCTAGCTGTGAGTTAATTAATTAGTAGGACTTGTCAGTACCTAAATGGTTGATCATTTAGGAATATCAGGTGCTGTAAGCTTGGATGTTAACTTACACGAAAATTCCCTTGGGAATGTTGTGAGAATAGCAGATGCTGTTATGCTAGGATGTGCGGGTGGTGCATTTGATAACGGCTTAGAATTGGAAATCAGTGAGCCCAGTTCCAATTTCAGTCGTGCTCGTTATATCCACTTACCCTTGGTAAAGGTATAAATATGTCTCTTCTGTCTCCAGCTATGGGTTAATTAGTAAAACTTGTATCAGTAAATTATTATTATCTCCAAAAAAATTTCACAATCTAAAATTTTTTTCTGACTTTAAAGAACCCACGAAAGGTTGATAAGCCGTAAAAAAAAACAAATAAATCAATTGCTGTAGTTACCATTGCAACTTAACGATGTTCAATGCATTTCACTGTTGGCTGAATATCTACCGAGTGTAACAGCAAAATTGTCCAAATTGTGTAACACCATAATTGTCCATCCCATAAAATGTTTAATATCTAAAAAACACTTAACTAATTGAGTTTCTTTTTTCCAGGTTTTCAGATAAAACGTTTAGCCATCTTGTCGTAAGAATCACTGAAAAAACTCGTTGAGTTATTCAGCAAGAAACAGAACAGGTTAAAATCGTTTTGTGTCAGTCCCACTATATTTTCCCAACTGAGCAATGGTGTGAGTAAAAAGTTAATTCAGGCCTTCAGGAATGGTACCAACATTCATACTCTGGCTTCTATCTTCAAAGTCCATTCAAGAGCCATTAAGAGAACAGTTTAAAAAAGAGGGAACAGTATAGAGGATAACTGGATCAGGAAGTCACAGTAGGAAGAGGTATCATCATTTCATCTTAGAACTAAAGAGATCAATTAGAAAAGATCCAACTCAATCTATAGGACGTTTGACTCGTGAGAGAGAGGAGTTTCAGCTATGACAGTCCAAAGTGCAGTGAAAAATGACTTGAAAATGAAATCGTACGTGAAACCTATGAGGCACCTTATTACTCCAGGAGAGAAAGTTAGAAGGTTAGAGAGGACAAAGATAATTTTGAATAAATTGGAAAATGATCCTGGGATAATATATATATATTTGAACTTTATTTCAATCCTTCATGAGTTTCCGATCCTTAGCTATGATTAATTAATGATGGACATGTCATTTTCGTTTATGATCGATTTTACCACGATTCTTCTGTTCAGCTTGGAGAGTAATTATACATTCTTATTGCTCAAAGTAGAGTCCAATAGTGTTACAAAAACCTCGGAAAATTCCAGTAAGATACTTTAATCATTTCTAAAATACAATGTTTCAAAGGTTAATCTAAAAAAAAAATATATATATATATATATATATATATATATATATATATATATATATATATATATATACCAGGTGGAACATCTGTTTCTGGTAATATTTTTCTTTCAAAATTGTATTTTTTTCAAAAAAATATTGCTGGTAATAGTTAACTATTTGCCCATAGATGGGACCCTAACAGGTTCTACCACCCGGGTAACGTTGGGCCTGGGAACACCAGCAATTAAGAGAAGGTTCACGCTCCTCAAAACCTCAGAGGCCTTGGAGCTATATATATATATATATATATATATATATATATATATATATATATATAGTTCACCCAAAGCAATGATAATAAGAGAATAACAAAACTTTAGAAGGAACTGAAAATCCTAAACAAACAGGAACAACCTCTACTCCTCTATTCACCCCAAGCAAAGGTGATAATGCCACTAAGATGCAAGAGGCTGCTGAAGTGAAAGAGAATGAAAAGACTTTAGAAGGAACCAGAAACCCAATCCTAAACAGGAAACAACTCTACTCCTCTATTCACCCAAGCAAGGTGATAATGCCACTAAGATGCAAGAGGCTACTGGAAGTGAAAGAGAATGAAAAGACTTTAGAAGGAACGAAACCCAATCCTTTTAGAAGGAACTACTGGAAGGAAAGAGAATGAAAAAAAGACTTTAGAAAACAGAAACCCAATCCTAAACAGGAAACAACCTCAACTCTCTCTATTCACCCCAAGCAAGGTGATAATGCCACTAAGATGCAAGAGGCTACTGAAGTGAAAGAGAATGAAAAGACTTTAGGAAGAAACCCAACAAACAGGAAACCCTAATCCTAAACTAAGGAAACAACCTGGAACCCTCTAAACAGGAAACAACTCCTCTATTCACCCCAAGCAAGGTGATAATGCCACTAAGATGCAAGAGGCTACTGAAGTGAAAGAGAATGAAAAATTTTAGAAGAACCGAAACCCAAAGAAACAACCTCTACTCCTCTATTCACCCCAAGCAAGGTGATAATGCCACTAAGATGCAAAGGCTACTGGAAGTGAAAGAGAATGAAAAAGACTTTAGAAGGAACCGAAACCCAATCCTAAACAGGAAACAACCTCTACCTCTATTCACCCCAACAAGATGATAATGCCACTAAGATGCAAGAGGCTACTGAAGAAAGAGAATGAAAAGGACTTTAGAAGGAACCAGAAACCCAATCCTAAACAGGAAACAACCTCTACTCCTCTATTCACCCCAAGCAAGGTGATAATGCCACTAAGATGCAAGAGGCTACTGGAAGTGAAAGAGAATGAAAAGACTTTAGAAGGAACCGGAAACCCAATCCTAAACAGGAAACAATCCCTCTACCTCTATTCACCCCAAGCAAGGTGATAATGCCACTAAGATGCAAGAGGCTACTGGAAGTGAAAGAGAATGAAAAGACTTTTGAGAAGGAAAACAGAAACCAATCCTAAACAGGAAACAACCTCTCCTCCTCTATTCACCCCAAGCAAGGTGATAATGCCACTAAGATGCAAGAGGCTACTGGAAGTGAAAGAAGAAAAACTTTAGAAGGAAACAGAAACCCAAAAAAGAAACAACTACTCCTCTATTTAATGCCACTAAGATGCAAGGCTACTGGAAGGAAAGAGAATGAAAAACTTTAGAAGGAAACAGAAACCCAATCCTAAACAGGAAACAACCTCTACTCCCTATTCAGCCCAAGCAAGGTGATAAACTAAGATGCAAGAGGCTACTGAAGTGAAAGAGAATGAAAAGACTTTAGAAGGAAACAGAACCCAATCCTAAACAGGAAAAACCTCTACTCCTCTATTCAGCCCAAAGCAAGGTGATAATGCCACTAAGATGCAAGAGGCTACTGGAAGTGAAAGAGAATGAAAAAACTTTAGAAGGAAACAGAAACCCAATCCTAAACAGGAAACAACCTCTACTCCTCTATTCACCCCAAGGATAATGCCACTAAGATGCAAGAGGCTACTGGAAGTGAAGAATGAAAAAGACTTTAGAAGGAAAGAAACCCAATCCTAAACAGGAAACAACCTCTACTCCCTCTATTCAGCCCAACAAGGTGATAATGCCACTAAGATGCAAGAGGCTACTGAAGTGAAAAGAATGAAAAAACTTTAGAAGGAACCAGAAACCCAATCCTAAACAGGAAACAACCTCTACTTACCTCTATTCACCCCAAGCAAGGTGATAATGCCACTAAGATGCAAGAGGCTAAAGTGAAAGAGAATGAAAAGACTTTTAGAAGGAAACAGAAACCAATCCTAAACAGGAAACAAACCTCTATTCAGCCCAAGCAAGGTGATAATGCCACTAAGATGCAAGAGGCTACTGAAGTGAAAGAGAATGAAAGACTTTAGAAGGAAACCCAATCCTAAACAGGAAACAACCTCTACTCCTCTATTCAAACCCTGGAAGGAAAGAGAATGAAAAGACTTGAGAAGGAACCAGAAACCCAATCCTAAACAGGAAACAACCTCTACTCCTCTATTCACCCCAAGCAAGGTGATAACAAGATGCAAGAGGCTACTGGAAGTGAAAGAGAATGAAAAGACTTTAGAAGGAACAGAAAACCCAATCCTAAACAGGAAACAACTCTAAACCTCTATTCACAACAAGGTGATAATGCCACTAAGATGCAAGAGGCTACTGGAAGTGAAAGAGAATGAAAGACTTTAGAAGGAAACAGAAACCCAATCCTAAACAGGAAACAAACTCCTCTAAAAGCAAGGTGATAATGCCACTAAGATGCAAGGGAAGTGAAAGAGAATGAAAAGACTTTAGAAGGAACCAGAAACCCAATCCTAAACAGGAACAACCTCTACTCCTCTATTCACCCCAAGCAAGGTGATAATGCCACTAAGATGCAAGAGGCTAGAGAGAATGAAAAGACTTTAGAAGGAAACAAACCCAATCCTAAACAGGAAACAACCTTACCCTCCTATTCAGCCCAAGCAAGGTGATAATGCCACTAAAGATTACTGGAAGAAAGGAAAAAAAGAACCAATCCTAAACAGAAACAACCTCTACTCCTCTATTCAAGAGAGGCTGGAAGTGAAAGAGAATGAAAAGACTTTAGAAGGAACAGAAACCCAATCCTAAACAGGAAACAACCTCTACTCCTCTATTCACCCCAAGCAAGGTGATAATGACTAAGATGCAAGAGGCTACTGGAAGTGAAAGAGAATGAAAAGACTTGAGAAGAACCAGAACCCAATCCTAAACAGGAAACAACCTCTACTCCTCTATTCACCCCAAGCAAGGTGATAATGCCACTAAGATGCAAGAGGCTACTGGAAGTAGAATGAAAAGACTTTAGAAGGAAGAAACCCAATCCTAAACAGAAACAACCTCTACTCCTCTATTCACCCCAAGCAAGGTGATAATGAAGACAAGAGGGCTACAATGAAAGAGAATGAAAACTTTAGAAGGAAGGAAACCCAACCTAAACAGGAAACAACCTCTACCTCTATTCACCCCAAGCAAGGTGATAATGCCACTAAGATGCAAGAGGCTACTGGAAGTGAAAGAGAATGAAAAGACTTTAGAAGGAACTGAAACCCAATCCTAAAAAGGAAACAACCTCTACTCCTCTATTCACCCCAAGCAAGGTGATAATGCCATAAGATGCAAGAGAATACTGGAAGTGAAAAGAGAGAAAAGACTTTAGAAGGAACCGAAACCCAAGACCTCTATTCACCCCAAGCAAGGTGATAATGCCACTAAGATGCAAGAGGCTACTGGAAGTGAAAGAGAATGAAAAGACTTTAGAAGGAACCGGAAACCCAATCCTAAACAAGAAACAACCTCTACTCCTCTATTCACCCCAAGCAATGATAATGCCACTAAATATACTGGAAGTGAAAAGAATGAAAAGACTTTAGAAGGAACCGAAACCCAATCCTAAACAGGAAACAACCTCTACTCCTCTATTCACCCCAAAAGGTGATAATGCCACTAAGATCTGGAAGTTGAAAAGACTTGAGAAGGAACCAGAAACCCAATCCTAAACAGGAACAACCTCTACCTCTATTCACCCCAAGCAAGGATGCCACTAAGATGCAAGAGGCTACTGAAGTGAAAGAGAATGACTTTAGAAGGAACCGAAACCCAATCCAAACAGGAAAACAACTCTACTCCTCTATTTCAAGATGCAAGAATCAGAAACCCAATTGGCAACCTCTACTCCTCTTTCACCCCAAGCAAGGTGATAATTAAGATGCAAGAGGCTACTGAAGTGAAAGAGAATGAAAAGACTTTAGAAGGAACCAGAAACTCAATCCTAAACAGAAACAACTGATACCTCTATTCAGCCCAAGCAAGGACTTTGATAATGCCACTAAGATGCAAGAGGCTACTGGAAGTGAAAGAGAATGAAAAACTTTAGAAGGAAACAGAAACCCAATCCTTTAACCTCTATTCAGCCCAAGCAAGGTGATAATGCCACTAAGATGCAAGAGGCTACTGAAGTGAAAGAGAATGAAAAACTTTAGAAGGAACCAGAAACCCAATCCTAAACAGGAAACAACCTCTACTCCTCTATTCACCCCAAGCAAGGTGATAATGCCACTAAGATGCAAGAGGCTACTGGAAGTGAAAGAGAATGAAAAGACTTTAGAAGGAAACAGAAACCCAATCCTAAACAGGAAACAACCTCTACTCCTCTATTCAGCCCAAGCAAGGTGATAATGCCACTAAGATGCAAGAGGCTACTGGAAGTGAAAGAATCCGAAAAAACTTTAGAAGGAACCAGAAACCCAATCCTAAACAGGAAACAACCTACTCCTCTATTCACCCCAAGCAAGGTGATAATGCCACTAAGATGCAAGAGGCTACTGGAATGAAAGAGAATGAAAAGACTTTAGAAGGAAACAGAAACCCAATCCTAAACAGGAAACAACCTCTACTCCTCTATTCAGCCCAAGCAAGGTGATAATGCCACTAAGATGCAACTACTGAAGTGAAAGAGAATGAGACTTTAGAAGGAACTGAAACCCAATCCTAAACAGGAAACAACCTCTACCCTCTATTCACCCCAAGCAAGGTGATAATGCCACTAAGAAAGACTTTGAAGTGAAAGAGAATGAAAAAACTTGAGAAGGAACCAGAAACCCAATCCCCTAAACAGGAAACAACCCTACTCCTCTATTCACCCCAAGCAAGGTGATAATGCCACTAAGATGCAAGAGGCTACTGGAAGTGAAAGAGGAATGAAAAGACTTTAGAAGGAAAACAGAAACCCAATCCCTAAACAGGAAACAACCTCTACTCCTCTATTCAAACAAGGTGATAATGCCACTAAGATGCAGAGGCTACTGGAAGTGAAAGAGGAATGAAAAGACTTGAGAAGGAACCAGAAACCCAATCCTAAACAGGAAACAACCTCTACTCCTCCTATTCACCCCAAGCAAGGTGATAATGCCACTAAGATGCAAGAGGCTACTGGAAGTGAAAGAGAATGAAAGACTTGTCTCTATTCACCCCCAAGCAAGGTGATAATGCCACTAAGATGCAAGAGGCTACTGGAAGTGAAAGAGAATGAAAAGACTTAGAAGAACAGGAAACCCAATCCTAAACAGGAACAACCTCTACTCCCTCTATTCAGCCCAAGCAAGGTGATAATGCCACTAAGATGCAAGAGGCTACTGGACTGGAAATGAAAAAAAAGAGAATGAAACCCAATCCTAAAAAGACTTTTCACCCAAGAAGGTGATAATGCCACTAAATGGGCAAGAGGCTACTGAAAAAGAGAATGAAAAGCCTGAGAAGGAACCAGCTACTCCCTCTATTCAGAACGGTACCAAGGTGAAGAAGGATAATGCCACTAAACAGGAACAACCCAGAAACTCAATCCTATTCAGGAAACCCCAAGCAAGGTGATAATGCCACTAAGATGCAAGAGGCTACTGGAAGTGAAAGAGAATGAAAAGACTTTAGAAGGAACCAGAAACCCAATCCTAAACAGGAAACAACCTCTACTCCTCTATTCACCCCAAGCAAGGTGATAATGCCACTAAGATGCAAGAGGCTACTGGAAGTGAAAGAGAATGAAAAGACTTTAGAAGGAACCAGAAACCCAATCCTAAACAGGAAACAACCTCTACTCCTCTATTCACCCCAAGCAAGGTGATAATGCCACTAAGATGCAAGAGGCTACTGGAAGTGAAAAGGAATGAAAAGACTTTAGAAGGAACCAGAAACCCAATCCTAAACAGGAAACAACCTCTACTCCTCTATTCACCCCAAGCAAGGTGATAATGCCACTAAGATGCAAGAGGCTACTGGAAGTGAAAGAGAATGAAAAGACTTTAGAAGGAACCGAAACCCAATCCTAAACAGGAAACAACCTCTACTCCTCTATTCACCCCCAAGGTGATAATGCCACTAAGATGCAAGAGGCTACTGGAAGTGAAAGAATGAAAAGACTTTAGAAGGAACCGAAACCCAATCCTAAACAGGAAACAACCTCTATTCTCTATTCAGCCCAAAACAAGGTGATAATGCCACTAAGATGCAAGAGGCTACTGGAAGTGAAGAGAATGAAAAGACTTTAGAAGGAACCAGAAACCTCAATAAACTAAAGATGCAAGAAACAAGGAAAGGAATGAAAAAACTTTAGAAGGAACCAGAAGGCAATCTAAACCAACCTCTATTCTATTCAGCCCAAGCAAGGTGATAATGCCACTGAGATGCAAAGGGACCTGGGAGTGAAAGAGAATGAAAAAGACTTCAGAAGGAACCAGAAACCCAATGCTAAACAGGAAACAAAGGTTAAACCTCTACACGTGTTCAAAAACTGGGGAGGAGTGTGAACCGGAGAGAGAGAGAGAGAGAGAGAGTGAGAAAGAGAGAGAGAAAGAAGAGACCCAATGAACAGATAGATAGTTTGCAAATAGATATATATATATATGGACATAGATATAGATAGATTATACATATTTTGAACAGATAGATAGATAGATAGATAGATAGATAGATAGATAGATAGATATGAAGAATCTGTTCGCTTAATGATTAAATATACGTATATATTCAAAATTAACTTTATTCATTATAATTCTTCTCTTTCATAGAATCTATAGGGACAAGGCTGGGAATCAGTTGGCAATTTTAGTTTAATATTCAGGAAACCTGTAAATACTCAGTGGTGAATAGAATGCTATTTGTTTAATTTAATATTCAGAAAGTATCTCACAGAAACATGAAATTGCGGAGTGACATAAACTTTGATATTTTAGAAGCAGAATCCGATCACAATATTAAGTTAATATTTCTGTAATAATAATAATGATCTTCGCTAAAAAGATGTCAACAGGCCGTGCAATGCGTCTTGTCTGCGGAGTAAGGAAATACAGAAATGGAAATATGTGAAAATTTGAGAAATGTCTGAGCTTTGTCACCGATTAACGTCTTTTATTCTTCTCTTATTCAGAACGGTATAAGACGGATATTGAAGAAGGAATCCGAAAAATCTTGCGTAACTTCGATCAGAGCGACTTACGGGCAGGCGGGCGCGTGTACGTGTGTGCGCGTGCGCGACGAGTATAAATGTGGTGGTAGGAGGGAGTTCCCTGTCGATGCTCACGTGACCTAAATCGTTTCTCGGCCTTGAATTTCGCCGTCGCCATCTTTGGGAGGGGGAGGAGGAGAAGGGGGAGGGTAAAAAAAAAAACGTTAAAGCTAATCTCGCTACGAAGAAATTGGCTTGCTGTCGAAAAGCGCTTAGAAGAAGAAAAAAGACCAAAAAAAAAAAAAACGGCATATGAAAAGAAAGAAAAATAAAATAACGAATGTCTCTTAATTGATTTGATTTGTTTTCTTAAATTACGTTGAGCGTTCCTTTCTAAGCATCACGTGACGCAGCGTTGGGCTAACTATTGATGAAAGGGAAAAGGAAGGTAAGGGATTACGTATTGCGATTACCATCGGCGAATATATCAATTTTTAAACAATTTTTAAAAAATAATATATGAAAAAAAACAAAAAAAAATTCGTTAACTTCTGCGTTGGTTTTTCGTTCAATATCTAAGGATCTAAGCCTAGTGGACGACGCAGTTGCAGATATCCTACTGATGGCTAAAGTTTTTGAGCCTAAATAATTTTTGATTGATTAAGTCGTTTTCTACGGCTTATCAACCCTTTGCAAAATATTTAAAGGCAGAATTTTTTTTTAGATTGTAAAATTTTTTTCGTTGCGGTTCGATAATTGTTAGTGGTATAATTCATACTAATTAACCCATAGCTGGGGAAGAAGAAGTGGATCCATGGCTTTTTCCCAAGAGGATTTAGGCGTAAGTTATGGCCGAGTGGTGAGAACGTTCGCTTTCTGACCCTGAGACCCGGGTTTGAATCTCACCATGCTTGATTTGTCGGAAAGGAAACTTCCTGATGTTATTGGACCGGATCCCAATGGCACCTTTGACCCAAGCCTTGTGAGTGAAATTGGGTAGACAGAATACTTGGGGGGCCGTCGATAGCTGTGCTAACACGAAACCACAAGTCATCGTGGTCGAGTGATTCAGCGTGCTGGCCTTGTTCAAATTGTTGATCACGCTAGATAACGCGCTCTTTCCCTGAAACTGTAACTAAGGTCTGCTCAGCATAGTTGCAGTATATAAACCACGGCTGGGCTCTGTGGGTGTTCAATAAACAAAAATGTGCGAGCGTCGGCAATAGCGATTGTCTAGTCGCCCTAGTAGACCGGTATCCTCGAATACGAGTGGCCAGCTATTATTATTATTATTATTATTATTTTTATTTTCTTTGATTTCTGGCGTTTACACATTTCTTTCCGGGTCCCGCCCAGGGACCTAAGGTTAGAAATGGCGTCATGACACTTTCCACCGCCAAAAAAAAAAAAAAAAAGAATTAAATTACATAGATAAAGCCCTTCGTAAGGTGTGGGCTGTACTTGTCAGAACAATTTTTGTATCTCCTTGAGGCATGGACTTCCAGGAAATCCCTTCATTGAGTCTACTGCAATCTTTTCCAACCAGTCCTAGGGCTCCAACTACAACAGGGATTGTTGATGTTCCCATATGCCACATTTTCGAGATTTCTATTTCAAGGTCCTTGTACTTTGACAACATTTTGAATATCTTCAAAGATACATTGCAGTCAGCAGGGACTGCCATATCAATAAGGAGGCATCGTTTTTGTTTGTTGGCCTTGATTGTTCTGTCAGTGTGTATTGAGTAGTCCCACAGAATTGTAACAGGTCCTATCTCCGTAACCGGGTCTGGGTGGTGTTCATACCAGTTTCTTTCAGTTTCCTTCCCGTAGAAGTTGCAGATTTTCCAGTGCAGATATTTGCCCACTCTATTTGCGCGTAATAAATATAACGATCCCAATTAGAATTGGTACTCGGCTCCCCGATTAACAATTCCGTGCCATTATCCATTACACACCACCCGCACATCCAAACTTACAGCAGCTGGTATTCCCATGTGGTCACCCATCTAGGTACTGACCAGGCTGAACGTTGCTTAACTTCGATGATCGTACTGGAACCGGTGTTTCAATGTGACCTGCGCGTAAGCCGAGCCTAAATAAATAGAAAAAAAAACATGGCTGCAGATGTTCATTTTTAAAACAGGCAAGCACACCCCTACTTAAAAAATTGGCGTAACATAATCTTAGTAACCTTATCGCTCTTATATTTATCTTTGGGCTATAAACATCAATATTTATTCGGATATAAGGAAATTTGTTATTAACTGCGCCCAGCTTCTTTTTTTTTTTAAATACTTTCACGGTAACTGCTCCAATGAGCTGCTTTCGCTGGTTCCCAGACTTCATGAATTTAAGCGCTCAACTAGGCTGGCATCTCGCTCTCACCCTTTCACTGTCGAAACTGTTAAATGTAGCCGTCTCTTCTACTCCAATAGCTTCATGTCTCGCACTTCTCGCCTGTGGAACTCCTTTCGCCATTTCTTGTTTTCCTGATAGCTATAATCTCCAACTATTCAAATGTAATCTCAATCGACGTCTCCAGATGCCTTGATCTATCCCCTAACCTTCTCTTTATCCTTTCCTCTATCACTCTTCTTTGTTCTCGCTCCAAGTCTCTGTAACCCCTTGCGTGCTAGTGGCTTCCCGCCTTGCTTGGGGTGAAAAGCTTAAAAAAAAAGTATGGAACATTCTGTGAGAATCAAATTCCCTATTTAGTAACAAATGCTTGTTGGCGTGGTGCCAAGACTATAAAAATATTTTAGATTAATCCATGTGCCCACCCGAATGAAACTGTCACGAGACCGAATTTAAAGTGGGTGTCCCACAAGTATAAAGGTGCATAAGTTATTATTATTATTAGAATATTCTGAAAGACTGTAATAACCTTACCTCTATACGTCAACGATTTTACGATTGGTTTAGAGTACCTTTTCAAGTAGGTAAAAGTAATATTATCCTAGCCCACTTGAAGTGGGTTGGTCTATACCACATGTTAAGCATTAAATAACTCCGTTCTAGAGGCATAAATGGAGGGTAATGCCATATTTAAATATAGATAAATCAATTATATCTATATCGGACATACTACCAGCTCCTTGTGTAGACGCCTCAAATGTCACTTATCTGATGAAAGTGCTATAAAAAAAAACATCTAGCTACCCACAATTACAAGAACATTCTTGTCGCAAACATTAAAGCACTATATAAATCACATTACCGGAAACATATCGCTGTGAGAAAGGCCCTGTATATAAAACATCTCGCGCCCACTGTCAACCTTACCTTATTTAACAGTGGGAATGGTGTGTTGAAAGTTTAAGAAAAAAAAAATATAGAAAGACGCTCACTCAAATTCCAGCCGCGCTCAACAGGTAATTCTCGAAATAAACGCTCCTACTAGTATTCAAAACAAAGCAAAAAAAATTGATCTTAAACAGCCAAAAATGAAAAGAAATTAACAACATCTAAAACCACTTGAAAATGAGAAAATGAGCTGAAAGCGCTCGAGATAATACGGAAAAAATTTTACACAGCTTGCTCCCACCAATCGGGAAAATGTAAGAATGCTGGAAGAACGAAGTAAAAAAAAAAAAAATTATTCTTTGTTATATTATAAGCAGTTTTTCTACATAATGGTAATTTTTTTTTTCATCTATGCCTATTGGGCATTCAATACAAATGAAAGAATCTCACAACAGTAAAGATCATTTGCTGTCTGCTGTTAATCACCAGAAGCACAAATGGTTGATCTGTTTGAGATATTAATGTGCTTGAAGTGACCCTAGGGCTCGAAGGTGGGGACAAAATGTATCCTTGTTTTCTGTGTTTCTAGGACAGCCGGGCTGATGACCAACATTATGTCAGACAAGAGTGGCCGTTAAGACAACATGGCCCGCATAACGTTCAGTCTCACCCCCTCGTGGAACCGAACAAAATACTGCTTCCAACCTTAGATATCAAGTTAAGAGTAATAAAGATCTTTGTAAAGGCAATGAACAGGGAAGGCAGTAGGTTAACTTTCCTCCAGAAGTTCTCATAGACAAGCATGGTGAAACTCAAGGCTGGTATATTTGACGGCCCTCAAATAAGAGCACATAAATAAGCATGGAGAAAGGCTGGTATATTTGACGGTAATCAAATAAGAGCTCATGAATAAACATGGAGAAAGGCTGGTATATTTGACGGTCTTCAAATGAGAGCCCATGAATAAGCATGGAGAAAGGCTGGTATATTTGACGGACCTCAAATAAGAACCCATGAATAAGCATGGAGAAAGGCTGGTATATTTGACGGTCCTCAAATAAGAGCCCATGAATAAAGATGGAGAAAGTCTGGTATATTTGACGGACCTCAAATAAGAACCCATGAATAAGCATGGAGAAAGGCTGGTATATTTGACGGTCCTCAAATAAGAGGCCATGAATAAAGATGGAGAAAGTCTGGTATATTTGACGGTCCTCAAATAAGAGCCCATGAATAAAGATGGAGAAAGGCTGGCATATTTGACGGTCCTCAAATAAGAGCACATAAATAAGCATGGAGAAAGGCTGGTATATTTGACGGTCCTCAAATAAGAGAACTCATGAAGGCCCCAATGTTTGACCAAGCACTGAGCGTAGCTGAAGTGTCCGCCTGGCAGTAGCTGAAGTCAGTAGTTACAAACTTCCTGGGAAACCCCTTGAGTGTGGAATACGAGAAGAAAATTGAAGAGCCACTGAAGAATTTCCGCCAACTCGGGGCGCGAATGTCAGTCAAACATCACTTTCTGAGATCTCGCTTGGACTATTTTCCAAAGAACTGTGGAGATTTGAGCGAAGAGCAGGGTGAGTGCTTTCACCAAGACATTTGCATTACGGAAGAGCGCTACCAAGGTCAGTGGGATGTAAACTTTCTTGCTGACTACTGCTGGTGCTTGAAATGGGATTCGGTGGCTGTCGAGCACAGGAGGAAGTCCCTGAAAAGACCTTCCATCCATGAATAGCTTCGTTTGTGTATTTTTCAGTTTACTATGGCACAATTTGAGCTTTCTGTGAATATATCAGTCCTAAATTTACCATTATTTGTTTAATTCAACAAGAAAATAATTATTATACATTTCTATACATTTCAAGTAAGAGCTTGTATCTTAAAAATTTGATCTGATTCGAAAAAATGACCATGATTTTTGGATTCAGCGCAAAAAAAACTGCCTTAAAATCAGCTATTATATATTCGCCCTTGAAAACATCGCAGACCAATAATCGATAAAGTTTAGATGCCGTTAAAATAGAACAATTAGTCAATCAATATAATTAAATGAAGTATTGTCAATTATTGTTAGTTTTTTCTAGATTTTTCTTTCTGTCTTAATTTCACTTGTTTTTTATTACATTACTAGTATTAATTGTGTTTACGCGAATTTTCTTATTAGATGAAACATTGTCAAATATTGTTTATTTTTATGACCATTTCTTTCGTCTTAATTTCACTTGCTTTTTATTACATCAGTAATATTAATTGTAATTAAGTGAATTATGTTATTATTGGATGAAACATCGTCAAATATTGTTTATTTTTATTACAATTTCATTCGTCTTAATTTTGCTTTTTATTACATTACGTACGTTGGGGTGTAATGTACATCGTCTCGGAACGCGAAGTCAGTGATCTGAGTTCGAATTCAAGTCAGGTTCATTATATTCACTTGCACGCAAATACCCTTGGGAAAGTTATGAATTCACCTCTTCTCATCCTCCCCCACAGCTAAGGGCTTAATAACAGGACAGACTGAGCCCTATAGTCTTGGTTGGAAACCAGTCTACCGCAGAAAGACATGGCAACCTACTGTGGGGAAAAACTTTTGGCAATCTTTCACTTAAGCGGCGTAAAATTATCAGCCATTTTATATGTTTAAATGTTTTAATTTTATAAGTGTTCCTCGCTTAAAATGTTTTTTTTTGTTTTATTTGCTGGTAAACAGCATTTAAGTGTAAAAGAGGGACTCCTTCTTTGCTAACAGCAGGTTGCCACTGAAGCAACTGATCTCTTGTGTCTGTTGCTGGAACCGCAATATGGCGCAGAAGGACATCTAGCATGAAGTGTTGTTCATGTTGTATCTTCACGAATTCGTATGACATCAGCAGCTCAAGAATAGTCCTGTGTTTTCAGTATTTATTTGCTGCATAGTCCACCATTAACCGTTGTAATAATGTTTAATTATAACCAGGGCCGGTGTGTACTACCCCTAAACCCCTCCAGTCTGGGGCGGTGAGCGAAAACCTGATTGGTGACCCCGAACCGTACTTTGTGCGTGACCCTCGCTATCTTATCAACATTTTCATTTTTCTACCTTTCATTTATATACGTTAGATTTGGTTTGGTTTGTTTTACGGCATATCAACCTCATTGGATTATTTAATGTCGACCAAATTTTCAAAAATCTATTTCTGGTAAAATTTTTTCCTTCAATAATCTATTTCTGGTAAGAATTTTCCTTCGCTGATAATATTTTTTTTACAATAAATGTATTGTTTACATTATTCGGACTATTGTCCTCTTCTTTGTCGCCATATTTATTACAACGTTTCGGCCGTTGTGCGCTCTGGCTTTCATCAGGTGGTTGGAATGTCGAACCGAACCCTTCATTTCGCACGCTGGGATAGATTGTTCCTGTTCCACGTGCCATGTTTTAATGGATGTCATTTGTAAGTTATCTACTGTTAATTCCCCTCTCCAAGTTCTCCACCGCCTTAACCGGGTATTGAACTCATACTCTTTGGGTCATGTTACTGGATCTAACTAACACCTTTTTCCACTGTGACGTGTCCTTGAGGACACATGGCACGTGGAATGGAACAGTCTATTCCAGTGAGAGAAATAAAGGGTTCAGTTCGACATTCCAACCACCTGAAAAGGCCGGAGCATACAACGGCCGAAACGTTGTAATAAATATGGCGACAAAGATGAGGTCAATAGTCCGAATAATGAAAATAAATAAATAAACCTCATCAGAAATACTCAGATACTGAAAGGCCGAAACGTTGTAATAAATAAGATGCGGACAATAGTCCGAATAATGTAAATAATGTCAGAAATTTAGACATAAAACGTCATAAATTTCAAAGATGGGGACAATAGTCTGAAATGTATAATGTACATAATACCTCATCTCAGAAATATAGACAGATACTGAAAAAATGTATTGCTAGTAATATTTGTCTTTCAAAAATGTATTGCTGATGATAATTTTTTACAAAGTATTTCTGGTATTAGAATCTATTTTTACACTTTCATAGTGTTTTGACCCCAGTTTGGGGGTTAACTATTTACCCGTAGCTGGGACACTAACAGGTGCTACTACCCCGGGTCAGGGTGGACCTGAGAACATCAGCAATTAAGAGGTGGTTCCACGCTCCTCAAAACCTCCTGATCAGAGGCCTTGCTGATGGACGTAGTTTATCGTCTTACCCAGGACAGTTACATAAATTAAACTAAGCACAACTGAATATTAAAGGAGAAAACTTTTTTGACGTCATTCTGGTGTCTTTGTTTTTTTTCTTACGTTATTCTGGGATCTTTTTTGACGTCGTTCTGGGATCTTTTCTGACGTCATTTTGTGTTTTTTTACGTCATTCTGGGATCTTTTTTTGACGTCGTTCTGGGATTTTTTTTTATTTTGACGTCATTCTGCGATCCTCTTTTTACGTCATTCTGGGATCTTTTTGACGTCAATCTGGGATCTTTTTTGACGTCATTCTGGGATCTTTTTCATTTTGACGTCATTCTGGGACCTTTTTTGACGTCATTCTGGGATCTTTTTTGACGTCATTCTAGGATTTTTCTTAACATCATGCTGGGATCTTTTTTGACGTCATTCTGGGATCTTTTTTGAACGTCTTTCTAGGATCTTTCTTAACGTCATTCTGGGATCTTTTTTGACATCATTCTGGGATCTTTTTTTATGTCATTCTGGGATCTTTTTTACGTCATTCTGGGATCTTTTTGACGTCATTTATTTTTACGTTATTCTGGGATCTTTTTTTTATTTTTACGTCATTCTGGGATCTTTTTTTACATCATTCTGGCATCTTTTTTTACGTCATTCTAGGATCTATTTTTGACGTCATTCTGGGATCTTTTTTTGACATCATTCTGGGATCTTTTTTGCGTTATTCTGTGATCTTTTTTGACGTCATTCTGGGATCTTTTTTTACATCATTCTGGCATCTTTTTTTACGTCATTCTAGGGATCTATTTTTGACGTCATTCTGGGATCTTTTTTGACATCATTCTGGGATCTTTTTTGCGTCATTCTGGAATCTTTTTTGACGTCATTCTGGGATCTTTTTTACATCATTCTGGCATCTTTTTTACGTCATTCTAGGATCTATTTTTGACGTCATTCTGGAATCTTTTTGACGTCATTCTGGGATCTTTTTGACGTCTTTCTAGGATCTTTCTTAACGTCATTCTGGCATCTTTTTTGACATCATTCTGGGATCTTTTTTTGACGTCTTTCTAGGATCTTTCTTAACGTCATTCTGGGATCTTTTTTGACATCATTCTGGGATCTTTTTTATGTCATTCTGGGATCTTTTTTACGTCATTCTGGGATCTTTTTTGACGTCATTCTATGATCCTTTTTTACGTTATTCTGGGATCTTTTTTATTTTTACGTCATTCTGGGATCTTTTTTTACATCATTCTGGCATCTTTTTTTTACGTCATTCTAGGATATATTTTTGACGTTATTCTGGGATCTTTTTTTGACATCATTCTGGGATCTTTTTTGCGTTATTCTGTGATCTTTTTTGACGTCATTCTGGGATCTTTTTTTACATCATTCTGGCATCTTTTTTTTACGTCATTCTAGGATCTATTTTTGACATCATTCTGGGATCTTTTTTGACGTCATTCTGGAATCTTTTTTGACGTCATTCTGGGATCTTTTTGACGTCTTTCTAGGATCTTTCTTAACGTCATTCTGGGATCTTTTTTGACATCATTCTGGGATCTTTTTTTACGTCATTCTGGGATCTTTTTTAACGTCATTCTGGGATCTTTCTTTTTTGTCCAAATTCGTAAATTTGTTTTGCTCATGCTAAATCTCGACAAAAAAACTCTACAGAAAATTCACTATTTTTTATTATCTTCAACTTGTTAATAAAAAAAATCTCAAGGTGATGTTAGAAATTGCCGCAAACCAGGCAAAAGAGAACCAAGCAGACGATTGTCGTTTCACTTGGCATTTCCGTTCTGACACAAAAGATTCAATGTCGGCTTTCATCCAGATAGAAACCTGTGGCACATTTATGAACAGAAAGATAAAAAATATCCTCCCAAAATATATTTTGAAGGAAGTCATGAAACGAGTCCTAGTCAGCGCGTTGATAACAGAAAGATGTTCTGTTAATAGTGGGTTCTGGCAGGGGTATTCAAATCTGACAAAAATCTGGCAGGGATATACAAGATGAGTTGAGCTGAAAAAGAAATTACTAGCAAAGCATCCTACGGTATCTGCAGATGTCAATACTTCAAATAGATTGGAGGGACTGGGGATTTGCTTTTGTTCAACACACACTTGCAGAGCCACCAGTAATCTCTAGAACCAAACTTTTCAGAGACTCTACGGCTTCTCGTTTTATCAGTGTCTTTGAGGATACGATTTCACTCATTCCTAGCAATGACAGAGAGAGGTCTGTTTCAATAAAAACCTGTCACAATAGTCGAAAGAAGTGACTCCTGTGGGGTATAGCGGCTCAGCAGACAGATGAGATCCAAGGAGATGATCGTGGTTTCACTTGGTATTTGCGTGCTGACACGGAATCTTCAATGTCGGCTTTCATCTAGAAAAAGACCTCAGTGGCACATTTCCCAACGACATGATTAAAAAATATCATTCCAAGGGTCATCGCGAAAAAAATCACAAGATGAATCTCAACTACTTCATTGATAACAGAAAGATGATCTGTTAATTGAGGGGTGGGTCTTAGCTAATAGGTGAGCGGAAAGAGTTATCTAAAGACATTACTGCGTGATCGGAGTTTGCCATGAGGACAGAGCTGCAGAGCATGACATGCATCCGATGAGGATGTAAGGAAGAGAAGGAGATTCGTCAGAATTACTAGGGAACCGTGTAGAGATCTCTAAAGTTTGATTGAGAGATTGAGAAGCTCAACATTTGGATACCAGCGAGTAGCGTTAGCGTGATGAAGCCATTTCTTCTGTCGGCATTAATCTTACTTATTATAAAACGCAGATTGTGTGAGTGTGTCTGTACGTTTATATATGGGATCGTATTTCCTTCATTTTTCAACCGATTTCAACAAAACTTCCCAGAACTACGTAAAATTACCTTGCGGTGGTTCTGACAGCGCCAAAAATTGGAAAAACACAATTGTTTTTGCACAAAATCAATTTGAAAACACGATTAAGAGGCATTAATGAAAGGGGGACAACTCATATCGAGTTATACTTATTAAAAACCAAAGTTGGTTGTTTGTGTGTGTGTGTGTGTGTGTGTGTGTGTGTGTGTGTGTGTGTGTGTGTGTGTGTGTGTGTTTTATATATGGGATCGGATTTCCTACATTTTTCAACCGATTTCAACAAAAATTCACTTTTTTTTTGGCAGGTAGTTTTTCTTATTGTCTTGCACACTTTTTTTCTTTATTTTTACATTCAGAATGCTTTAAAAATTCCATTTACAAGACTATTGTTTATAATAAAATTCTATTCAATCGGTAGACTCATAACGATTGAAAACAATGTTTTTGTTTGAGTTTGGGTTTGACCAATTCGTAAAAAATAAAAAAATAAAAAATAAAACTAATTAAGACATGTGTGTTCGTCAACCTTAAACAATAATCTTTGTCAATTTTATTTTTCAGTCTTTATGATGGTCGATACTTGATCTATCTCTTACTGTTACATCCCCGGGCAACGCCCGGCTCTACTGCTAGTAATCGATAAAGTTGAGATGCCGTGAAAACAGGACAATCACTCAATCAATATAATTAAATGAAGTATTATCAATTATTGTTAGATTTTTTTACTAGATTTTTCTTTCATCTTAATTTCACTTGCTTTTTATTACATCAGTAGTATTAATTGTAATTAAGTGAATTATATTATTATTGGATGAAACATCGTCAAATATTGTTTATTTTTATTACCATTTCTTTCGTCTTAATTTCACTTGCTTCAAGTGAATTGTATTGAGATAAATTGTATTTATTTTCAATTTTTCTATTGCATATGGTCTATTATTGTACATAATTAGGTTAGAATAAAATTTGTATTTTATATTCATGATATCTCATGAAAATTAAGATTTATTAGATTGAAGGGCTCTGTATCATAAATTTCGGAGGTCCATAGATTCGGGTAATTTTAGATTATCTTCGGGCACACGAGTTCCTTGCACAGGCCCTGATTGTAATAAACGTATTTACATTAATCTTATTGATTTTACGCCGTTCAAAGAACATCATTTTTTTTACAGTGCCTAAGTGAAAGATTATCACAACTTCCGCCTAGTCAATCATGGAATCGAAACAGACACGATCACCCAAGCGTGTATCACGTATGGCACTAGACATTATTAGTAATATTATCTGGAATTTTATTATTAAATAAATTATTATCAGTTATTGATAATGTTTTACGAGTTGTTTTCTTTCATCTTAATTTCACTTGATTTTATTACATTCAGGGCCGGCGATAGGGTCTCCCCGACCCTGAATCTTTGATACTACATAAGGATTTCAAAGTTTCCCAATCTGGGGGGCACAAACCCTAAAAGGAATATTGTGGTTGAAATGCAGCGCTTTTTTTTTTCTTAAATTGCCAAAACATCAGGGAATTATCCAATGTAAATGAAAATTTCAGTACATTAATTATTTACTTTTAAAATGAAAAGGTTTTTTATTGAAAAAAAAATCTGAGAAAATGTTATTCTTTTTGTAATAACCAGCAATATTTTCAAGACTAAACCCAATACTGTTCTTGATAAATAAAAATTTATATATTATCTCATATTGTGTGCGTGTGTGTCTGTGTGCGTGTGTGTCTGTGTGCGCATGTGTGTGTGTGTGTGTGTGTGTGTGTGTGTGTGTGTGTGTGTGTGTGTGTGTGTGTGTGTGTGTGTGTGTGTGTGTGTGTGAATAACGCTTGATAATGCTTCATCTAATAAGAATAAAAGTCAAGATAATATTACTACTAATATTATTAATGTAATAAAAAGCAATTGAAATTAAGATGAAAGAAATTCTAGTCAAAAATGTATAATGGCTGACAATGCTTCATCTAATAAGAATAAAATTCAAGATAATATTAATACTAAGGTAATAAAACATTTGTAGAATTAAAATGAAAGAAATTCTAGTCAAAAAGGAATATTGAATATTGGAGGTTAATTTGTTACATTTCAAAGACTCGTGTTTTTAATCTTAATCTATCATTGTACACAATGGAATTTTCAGGTGCAGATTGTAAACTGAGTTGTTCTACAGGTGAGGAAAAAAATATATTTAATATTTATATAAATAGTAGTTCTTTTATTATACATCGAACAATATTTCCTTAGCACCAGCATTCAATGTGCAATAATTTATATACATATATATTGACGAAAAAACGTATGACAAAGTGGAATATATTTTCCCCAATACTGTTCTTGATATACAAAAAATTTATATATTGTTATTTAATATGTATGTATATGTGTGTGTGTGTGTCTGTGTGCGTGCGCATGTGTGTGTGTGTGTGTGTGTGTGTGTGTGTGTGTGTGTGTGTGTAATGTTGAATAACGGTTGACAATGTTTATTATTATTATTAGATGAAGCTTGTAAAAAATTGTCAATGCTTCATTATTCATTTTGACTAAGCCATTATTCATTTTTGATAAGAATCTTCCATTAATTTCAATTATCTTTTTTATTCTTATTAGATGAAGTATTTAGCCATTATTATTTTTGATAGTTTTCTTTCATCTTAATTTCAACTTTTATTCCATTAGTAGTATTATTAGATAATATTATCTTGACTTTTATTCTTATTAGATGAAGCATTTATTCATTTTAGCTAGGATTTCTTTCATCTTAATTCCAATTGCTTTTTATTACTTTAGTGTTGTTAGTAGTAATATTATCTTGAATTTTATTATTATTAGATGAAACAATATCAACCATTATTGATTTTTTACTAGTATTTCTCTCTATTTAATTTTTGCCTTCTCCACGGTCTTGAATTCAGAGTTGTCTTTCTCCTAGACTGGCTACCATTCATGGCTAGAGAATCAAGTCAATCCAATAATGAGAGAAAATGATATATAATTTCTTTATATATCTGAACAATTAATGACAAAGTGGGAAAATTTTTCGTGTGACGTGTTTCGTCCCTTAGAACTTCATCAGACTGGTGCGATGTTTACGTTGAGGTAACTACACATGCGCGCAAAGTGGAATGGCAGCTGAAATTTTAAACTTTTCAATTTGATTTTTTGTTTTGTAATAAGTCTTTAGGTAAATAGTCAGGCAGGTTTCATTAAGTTTCTTTTTGCTTATGTTTGTATCCATTTTGTTATTAAATATCCCCCATTGTGATAATAGATCTGCCTAGAAAGGTGAAACGTTGTAATAACCTGGGTGTAAATTTACTGTGGATGATCTAGCGATTAAAGCACTTCCTATACATTTTCTATTTCATCTAATGTAGCATTTTTCAAACTGAAATTATGGTCAGACTCATTAAGGTGAGCAACTAAGGAACTGAGTGTGATTTTTTATTTGTTTCCTTCTTTTCTTTGTTCTTTTATTTTGTTTTTTTAATCATTTTACCCCAAACCAAAGCCACTAAGACGTAAGGTGTTACTGAACGTGGAAGAACATTAGTAAAAGAAATAAAATATATTAAGGAGAGAGAGAACAATAAAAGAACAAGAGTTAAGAAGACAAAAGATGACGATTGACATTGCAATTTAAATTTCTGAAGATCAAAGTTGAGTGGGAAGCAAGAAACCGGAAGAAGGTTCCAAAAACGAGAAGTACAATAGAAGAAACTGTTAGCATAGAACTTACGGTTACATCTATCTATTTCAGCTGTTAAATGATGGGACCTAGCCGCCAATCTAGTACTGCGCTTAAATTCGTAACGTCGAGGTACCAAAGAGGACAGCTCATCATTATCTTCATATATTTTTTATTTCTCATGAAAATATAATAATAATCTTATTAACGATTAACAATAAACATGTGGTAAAAGCGAGAAGAAATGACTTCTAAAACTGTTGACAGAACAAGGACAAAATTTGCTAAGAGCTACAAAGGACAGGAATTTGTGGAGACCCATGATCGCCAACGTCCTGAAGGGACACGGAACAAAGAAGAAGCCTTGGGTAAATTGTTGTCAGAACATGATTTAGGAAAAGTTAGCGAAAAGACAAAATTTACTAAGAGCTACAAAGAACGGAAAATTGTGGAGGCCCATGATCGCCAACGTCCTGAAGGGACACGGAACAAAGAAGAAGAAGAAGAAGAAGAAGAAGAAGAAGAAGAAGAAGAAAGAAGAAGCAAAATGAGCTTGACTTTAATGGTTGACAGAACAAAGGAGAAGAAGAAGAGAAGAAGAAGAAAAAGGCTTTAATGGTTGAAAACAGGATTTTGAAGCGAAAAGGCAAAATTTACTAAGAGCTACAAAGGACAGGAAATTGTGGAGAGCCATAATCGCTAACGTCTTGAAGGGACACGGGGCATAGAAGAAGAAGAAGAAGAACTTAAATGGTTGGCAAAAACGCGATTAGGATAGATAACAAAAAAAAAACTAAATTTATTAAAAGCTAAAAAGGATAAGAAATTGTGGAGAGCCATGATCGCCAACGTCCTGAAGTGACACGACTCAAAGAAGAAGAAGAAGAAGAAGAAGAAGAAGATAAGCACAAAACACAGTCGATGACGACGTAGACAAGGTTCAGAAAGATTCAAACATCAGTTTTGCATGTTATTATACAAATGAACACGAAACAAAGAAAATGACCCAATGTGTGGATCACGCAATCGAAAATCGTGAAACTAGTCACCGCGCCTGCGCAAAGGCTACAACGCTGCACCCGGACGCAGATAAAGAAGACAGTTTTATTATCTCCGAATTTGGAAAAACGAAAACAAAAACAAAAAACAAAGCTCGGAACCACGAAAACCTTCGCTAATATTTTTTCAAAGAAACACACACACACACACACACACACACACACAACATCCCCCCCATCCGCCACACATGTTTTCTTTTTCAATAAAACGAAAACAATGTCGAGAACTGTTTTATGCAGGAAAGCGTATCCTAAAACAGATGTCAGGAAAAAGCATTAAATATGTCTACAGTCATGTTCAGGACAAACATGAAAAGAATTTTGTCTTCAGGTATAAATCCAGAAACATGCAGACATTCGTGGGTGGCAAGATGGATTCTTATTCTCTTATTATGATCTTGCATTACTTTCGTTATGGAAGAAGGCAACATAAAAATTGCCTGGGGCTAAATACTGGTTGTGGTAAGTATAATTTTAACTTGGCGAAACCTTTATTGTTACCGAATGTCATAGGCGGTATATTCCCAACCCAATATCACCATTAAGAGATTTTTGAATAGAATAGTAAATTGGAAAAGTAAATTTAATGGGTTTTTTTTTTGTTGTTGTTGTTTTCCGAAAGATTAGAAGGAAGAAAAACGATAGACTGTAAAGAAGATAATAATGTTTAAACCTGGGATGATGATTATGGTG
>CAHIKZ030002357.1:1990000-2020000 GCA_903632075.3 Acanthosepion pharaonis
CCGTGATAATGACTAAAGGTATAGCCGAAAGTGCTTGGAAAAATAAGACATTTGGCCAGTTTTTGTATAATTTTTTTTTTTTTTTTAATTTTAAGATCATATGAGGAATTATTTAAAAAAATACTTAATCAAAGCACCTTGTCTGTCATATTTAATGAAACATGCATGAAAGAAGGATTGCTGCCTAAATGTATATGTGTATGTATACGTCAGGTCACTCTACATTTACTGTTGAACTAGCTAGATGCAACTGTATGTTCTATTCGAGTAATTTATTTATTTTTTTTTAATCGTTTCACCCCAAGCAAGGCGAGAAGCCACTAGGACGCAAGGGGTTACAGAAAATTTGGAGCAAGATCAGATAGGAGTGATAGAGGAAAAGATGAGAAGAAGGATAATGGATAGATCAAGGGTCTCACACTTCTCGCCTGTGGAACTCGCTTCCGCTTTTTTGCTTCCCTCCCAGTAATATTCGTGCGTCTTAGTTGGCATTATTGTCTTGCTTGGGGGTGAAATGATCAAAAAAAGGATGAAAGAAAAAGGAAGACACGACAGAGAGAAGCAGGTGAAGAGATATAAACACGCCAGAAAACAGAGGAAAGGTAGAAAGAGACAGAAAGGGTAGAAGGAGAAATGCGGAAAATAGACCAAGAGAAGAAAAAAGATGGAAAAAAAACGTAAGGTGAAAAAAAGGAGAAAGAAAAACAGAAACAAAAAGACGAAAATTAAAGAAGTAAAAGAAGAAGAAGAAGAAAAAACAAAGAAGAAAAAATCGATAAAAAAGAACCTTGAAAAGCATTACTCCCAAATACACAAATCATATGTAATTACAAATATTATTTATAAAAATATTAATAACTAGCAATAGAGCCCGGCGTTGACCGGAGATGTAACAGTAAGAGATAGATCAAGTATCGACCATCATAAAGACTGAAAAATAAAATTGACAAAGATTAGTGTTTAAGGTTGACGGACACGCATGTCTTAATTAGTTTTTTTTTTTTTTACGAATTGGTCAAACCCAAACTCAAACAAAAACATTGTTTTCAATTGTTATGAGTCTACTGATTGAATAGAATTTTATTATAAACAATTGTCTTGTAAATGGAATTTTTAAAGCATTCTGAATGTAAAAATAAAGATAAAAGTGTGCAAGAAAATAAGAAACACTACCTGCCAAAATAAAAGTGAAGTTTTGTTGAAATCGGTTGAAAAATGTAGGAAATCCGATCCCATATATAAACGAACACACACGCGCGCGTCCACACACACACACACACACACACACACACACACACACACACACACACACACACAAACAACTTGGGTTTATAATAAGTATAAATCGATATGAGTTGTCTCCCTTTCATTCTGGCGACAGCGATGCCTCTTAATCGTGTTTTCAAATTGATTTCGTGCAAAAACAATTGTGTTTTTCCAAGTTTTTGGCGCTGTCAGAACCACCGCAAGGTAATTTTACGTAGTCCTGTGAATTTTTGTTGAAATCGGTTGAAAAATGTAGGAAATCAGATCCAATATATAAACGAACAGACACACACACACACACACAACCTGGGTTTTATAATAAGTATGATTTTGATTCGAAATGCTTGTAAGATTGAAAGGTTCATCAATTCGATCACACAGCGTTAATAATCTAAGAAAAATATGTTTTCTCCGATTATTTGATCCGAATCTTTACACCCAAGCCGGCCTTTAAAAGCAAATCGAAGAACTTTAATTTTGAAACTGTCGATACATAATTCATTTGATTTTACAAAGACCATCCTAATTTAAAAAGAACACAGTTATGTCTAAAGTACTTCGAGGGATTACTAATAAATATATTACCAACTATAAATGCACGTCAAAAATCTCATATAGTACCAACAACCTTTATTAAACCCATTCTTAAAGGATAAGTATATTTATCTAAAATAATCGTTATGTATGTAAAAATCTTCCCAATGTGTATCGAACTCACTACTTAGTCGTAATTGATCTCGCGAGACAAGCTTGTTAACTATTACACCACGTCGAAGTAACTTAGACGATTTTCTAAGTGTAGCTTAGATGTGACACAAGGCCGAAAGTTTAGAGCACCCAGTGTGGATCGAACTTACTACTTAGTCGTAATTGATCTCGCGAAACAAGCTTGCTAACTATTACACCACGTCCAAGTAACTAAGACGATTTCTAAGTGTAGCTTAGATGTGGCACAAGGCCGAAAGTTTAGAGCACCCAGTGTGGATCGAACTCACTACTTAGTCGTAATTGATCTAGCGAGACAAGCTTGTTAACTATTACACTACGTCCAAATGCCTTGATGGTATCTGGTAATAATTCAATAGATTTTTCGACATCTGATGAGCTGTTTGTACGGGAAAATTTGTCAGTCGAAAGATAAGTCAATTGAACCTTATTAATTTGTCGACCATTGTCGCTCTTGTTTTCTATCGAGCACTTACTTCTGCTCGCCTTGAAAAAATGCTGAATTCTGGTAATTATAAGTGTTTTTGGTAGATATTATTGATTTCTGTTATCTTTAAGATGTATATTGAAAAATGTTTTCGTTTTCCGGCATTTTTATGTGGTCCAGCAATGGCCAGGTCTCAGCGTTGCCGGATGAAGGAGATACAATCTATAATAGGACACATTTCGATTTCGCCGCATTTTATGTGGTCCGGTCGTGAATCATAAACAAAGTGTCGCAAAAAAAAAAAAGAAAAAAAAAAAATCCAGATCCTGTGGTAGATCGACTAAAGATAAAAGCTCTGCCTTGTTATGACTGTTTTGGTAACGTAATTAGTTTAAGCGTCGCTCATGAAAGATGGGAACATGGGAAATGAGATCCTTGGGTACATCTGTTTCATTTAATGGCGAAAAAGCGTTGCGTTTCGAAAAACAACAAAAGAATGATACTAGTCGAATATCAATAACTAGATTTTAAAAGAAAAAGAATTTGGGGAAAAAAAAATGAAAGAAGAATTTTGAAAAAAAAAAAAATGAAAAAGAAGAATTTTGGAAAAACAAAATGAAAAAGAATTTGGGAACAAATGAATAAAATGAAAAAGAATTTGTGAAAAAAAAAACTGAGAAAGAAGAAGAATTTGGGGAAAAATTCAAAGGTAAACGAATTAGAGAAAAAAAAATGAAAAAGAATTCGGGGAAATAAATGAAAAAAGGAAAAAAGAATTTTGAGAAAAATGAAAAAGAATTGGGGAAAAATATGAATAAAATAAAAAAAAAAAGAAATTGTGTAAGAAAATGATAAATGTAAAAGAATTAGAGAAAAAATGAAGAAGAAAAAGAATTTTGGGAAAAATGTAAAAAGAATTTGGGAAAAAAAAAGAAAGAGTTAAAAGCCAGAAGAATATTATAAAAAAACGGACAAGATTTGAAAAAGAATTTAAAGGAAGTCAAGAAAAAGATGAACATGAATTTGAAAAAGAAAAAATGAAGAAGAAAGAGGGAAGAAGAAAAATGAAGAAGAAAAAATGAAGAAACAGGGAAAGAGAAATAATGAAGAAGAAAAAGGGAAGAAGAAAAATGAAGAAGAAAAAAAATGAAGTAGAAAAAGGGAAGAAGAAAAAATGAAGAAGGAAAAGGGAAGAAGTAAAAATGAAGAAGAAAAGGGGAAGAAGAAATAATGAAGAAAAATGAAGAAGAAAAAGGGAAGAAGGAAAAATGAATAAGAAAAAGGGAAGAAGGAAAAATGAAGAAGAAAAAGGAAAAAATGAAGAAGAAGAAAAAGGAAAGAAGAATAAATGAAGAAGAAAAAGAGAAGAAAAATGAAGAAGAAAAAGGGAAGAAGAAATAATTAAGAAGAAAAAGGGAAGAAGAAAAATGAAGAAGAAAAAATGACGAAAAAACGAAGAAGAAAAAATGAAGTAGAAAAAGGGAAGAAGAAAAAATGAAGAAAAACAAATGAAGAAGAAAAAGGGAAGAAGTAAAAATGAAGAAGAAAAAATGAAGAAGAAAAAGGGAAAAAATGAAGAAGAAAAAGGAAAGAAGAATAAATGAAGAAGAGAAAGGGAAGAAGAAAAAATGAAGAAGAAAAAGGGAAGAAGAAAGAACGAAGAAGAAAAAGGGAAGAAGAAAAATGAAGAAGAAAAATGAAGAAGAAAAAATGAAGAAGAAAAAGGAAGGAAGAAAAAATGAAGAAGAAAAATGAAAAAGAAAAAGGGAAGAAAAATGAAGAAGAAAAAATGAAGAAGAAAAAGGAAGGAAGAAAAAATGAAGAAGAAAAAATGAAGAAGATGAAAAATCTGAAAAATAAAAATTTTAAAGAATACATATAAGAATATGAAGAAGGAAAAGGTGAAAATGAATAATCTGAAAAAGTACTATTTTTTAAATCATATCACCCCAAGCAAGGCAATAAAGCCACTAACTCACAAGAGGTAACTGAGTGTGAAAGAATAAGAAAAATAAAAAAAAAAAACATTATTAAGGAGTGAGAACTTTAGAAGAGGAACCAAGGAGACAGTAAATTCGCATTTTTGAAGATTAAAGTTGACTAGGAAGCAAGAAGCCGGAAGAGAGTTCACCAACAAGAAGTGCGAAAGAAGAAATTGTCAGCATAGAACTTACGGTTACCTCGAGCCATTTCAACTGTAAAATGATGAGACCTTACCGCCAATCTAGTACTGCGCTTAAAATCATAAAGTCTAGGTACCATAGAGCAAATATCATGCGAATAATCACCGTGAAAATATTTATAGAAAAGGGAGACGGAAGCTCGTTAGGGCGGGTGGGAAAGAAAGAAGGATTTAAATTAAAATAGAAAAATGAAAGAAGAAAAAAAAAGAATTTAAAGAAAAATAAAAGAAAAGATTTAAAGTAAAGAAGAAAAACGAAAGAAAATGATGAAAAAGAAGAAGTAAAATTTAAAGAAGAAAAATGGAAGAAGAAAAGATGAAGAAGAAGAATTTAAGGAAGGAAAATGAAAAAAGATGAAAAAGAACAATTTAAAGAAGAAAAATGAAAGCAAAAGGATGAAGAAGAATTTAAAGAAGAAAAATGAACGAATGAAAAAGGCGAAGAAGAAGAACTTAAAGAAGAAAAAAGAATGAAGAAAAAGATGAAGAAGAAGATGAATTTAATGAAGAAAGAAGAAAAAAGATGAAAAAAAGAATTTAAAGAAGAAAATGAAGAAAAAGATAAAGAAGTAAAAGGATTTAAAGAAGAAAAAAGTGAGAAGAAAAGATGAAGAAGAATAAGTAATATTTAAAGAAGAAATGAAAAAAGGAAAGTGATGAAAAAGAAGAATTTCAAGAAGAATAAAATGAAAAATAAAAGATGGAGAAGAAGAATTTAAAGAAGAAAAAAGAATGAAAAAAAAGACGATGAAGCAGTCGAATTTAAAGGAGAAAAATGAAAGAAAAGGTTAAAGAATTTAAGGAAGATGAACGAATAAAAAAAGATGAAAAAGAAGAATTTAAAGAAGAAAGATGAAAGAAGAAAAAGAAGACTAAGTAATATTTAGCGAAGAAAAATGGAGGAAGGAAAAAGATGAAGAAGAAGATGAATTTAAAGAAGAAAGACGAAAGAAGCAGGTGAGAAAGAGGATGTTGCTGAAGAATCTAAAGCAGACTATCTTATTAGATTTCCTAAAACGTCAGTGCTTACTTCGCCCATCGTATAAACAGGAAAGGAAAATAAAGAATTTGCATGGAATTATGCAAAAAGCAGAGAAAATAATTACAAAGACAGCAACGGTTAAAGAAGCGGGGTGGGGGAGGGAGGGAGATGCCGATGAACGGATCAAGGAAAGACTTTGCAAAAAATAAAGGAAACCAATATTTGCACACATGTCAGTGTTATTTCTATGAATGAAAATGTTGCCTTTTTTTTTTCCTTTTCATTAATGTGTTACTTTTTTTTAAATATTTCTGGGTTCGTTTGGTTCCTTGATATATATCTTTGTTTTGTTATTGATAGATTTCATTTCCGTCCGGTTTCGCATTTTCTTGCATTTTATATATATATATATATATATATATATATTTATATATATATATATATATATATATATATATATATATATATAAATAAAAAGAAAGAAACAGTAAGATATAAAATCCGGTGTTCTTATAGATATTTTATTTTTACAAAATATTGCTCAATGTAAATTTTGCATTAATATTATAAATTAATTGATTTAAAATATAGTTATTTTCGCTACACAGTTCCAAACCATGTTTCAAAATAGAACTAAAACTAAAAACTCCTAATTAAAATTAGAAGTTTTAGCTTCTATTTTTGAAACATGGTTGAACTGTACGAAAAATAACAATTTTTAAATTTTAATTTATATATATATATATATATATATATATATATATATATATATAACACAAACACACACACACACACATATATATCATACTTATTATAAAACCCAGGTTGTGTGTGTGTGTGTGTGTGTGTGTGTGTGTGTGTGTGTGTGTGTGTGTCGTTTATATATCGGATTTCCTACATTTTCAACCGATTTCAACAAAACTTCACAGGACTACGTAAAATTACCTTGCGGTGGTTCTGACAGCGCCAAAATTGGAAAAACACAATTGTTTTTGCACGAAATCAATTTGAAAACACGATTAAGAGTCATCGCGAGAATGAAAGGGGGACAACTCATATTGAGTTATACTTATAAAACCCAGGTTGGTTGTGTGTGTGTGTGTGTGTGTGTGTGTGTGTGTGTGTGTGTGTGTGTGTGTGTGTGTGTGTTCGTTTATATATGGGATCGGATTTCCTACATTTTTCAACCGATTTCAACAAAACTTCACTTTCTTTTGACATGTAGTGTTTCTTATTGTCTTGCACACTTTTTTCTTTATTTTTCCATTCAGAATGCTTTAAAAATTCCATTTACAAGACAATGTTTTATAATAAAATTCTATTCAATCGATAGACTCATAATGATTGAAAACAATGTTTTTGTTTCAGTTTGGGTTTGACCAATTCGTAAAAAAAAAAAAAAACTAATTAAGACATGCGTGTCCGTCAACCTTAAACAATAATCTTTGTCAATTTTATTTTTCAGTCTTTATGATGGTCGATACTTGATCTATCTCTTACTGTTATATCCCCTGCTAGTATTAAATATATGTATTTAATCAATATACATATGTGGTTTTTATATTATTTATATATTATACATGCGCGGTACTTATTGGAAAGCGCTCAATATCTATCATAAAGCTAACATATTAAGTTGCGTTGATGTGAATCTGTGACTCTGGGGTTTCACGCCCTTTGCTATCGTCAGGGTCACAAACTCACATCAACGCAACTAAATATATATTTACACACACGCACACACACACATACATATATATATATATATATATATTTATATATTATCTCGAGGCCTATAGATTCGAAATGAAAAAGAAAAAACTGTATGTCCACCCTAGAGGGATGGACTTATCAAATCAACCCACCTAATGTAACTTAATATTTATTCTGTTATGTTTTAAGAATTCCTTCCACGATGATAAAAAGGATAGCTGGTCTACGAAGAAGGTTTACTGCATTCCCTCCAGTCTCTATCTCGCTTTCCCTCTCTCTTCTCTCTTCTCTCTTCTCTCTCTCCCACTGTCTCTCTCTCTCTCTCTCTCTCTCTCTCTCTCTCTCTCTCTCTCTCTGTTTTATCTGTTCAGCTATCTTTTTCCCTTTTGGCTGTCTTCTTTCTCTTGATTTTTTTGTCTATCTCTCACCACCTCGCTCTCACTTTCTCTCGTTCGCTTCTCACAGAGCTTTATTCTCTCTCTTTATCTCTCTCCCCCTCTCTCTCAATTTCTCTTGTTCGCTTCTCTCTCATCTTTATTCTCTCTCTTTATCGCTCTCCCCCTCTCTCTCACTTTCTCTTGTTCGCTTCTCATTCATCTTTATTCTCTCTCTTTATCTCTCTCCCCCTCTCTCTCACTTTCTCTTGTTCGCTTCTCTCTCATCTTTATTCTCTCTCTTTATCTCACATCCCCCTCTCTCTCACTTTCTCTTGTTCGCTTCTCATTCATCTTTATTCTCTCTCTTTATCTCTCTCCCCTCTCTCTCAATTTCTCTTGTTCGCTTCTCTCTCATCTATATTCTCTCTCTTTATCTATCTCCCCCTCTCTCTCACTTTCTCTTGTTCAATTCTCATTCATCTTTATTCTCTCTCTTCATCTCTCTCCCCCTCTCTCTCACTTTCTCTTGTTCGCTTCTCATTCATCTTTATTCTCTCTCTTTATCTCTCTCCACCTCTCTCTCACTTTCTCTTGTTCGTTTCTCATGCATCTTTATTCTCTCTCTTTATCTCTCCCCCCTCTCTCACTTTCTCTTGTTCGCTTCTCATTCATCTTTATTCTCTCTTTTATCTCTCCCCTCTCTCTCTCTCACTTTCTCTTGTTCGCTTCTCATTCATCTTTATTTCTCTCTTTATCTCTCGTCCCTCTCGCATTTTTCTCTTGTTCGCTTCTCTCATTCATCTCCATTCACTCTCTTTATCTCTCTCCCTCTCCACTTTCTCTTGTTCCTTCTCATTCATCTCTATTCCTCTCTTTTTCTCTCTCCCCCTCTCTCTCACTTTCTCTTGTTCGCTTCTCATTCATCTTTATTCTCTCTCTTTATCTCTCTTCCCCTCTATCTCACTTTCTCTTGTTCGCTTCTCATTCATCTTTATTCTCTCTCTTTATCTCTCTCCCCCTCTCTCTCACTTTCTCTTGTTCGCTTCTCATTCATCTTTATTCTCTCTCTTTATCTCTCGTCCCTCTCTCTCATTTTCTCTTGTTCCTTCTCATTCATCTCTATTCACTCTCTTTATCTCTCCCCCCTCTCTCTCACTTCTCTTGTTCCTTCTCATTCATCTTTATTCTCTCTCTTTATCTCTCGTCCCTCTCTCTCATTTTCTCTTGTTCGCTTCTCATTCATCTCTATTCACTCTCTTTATCTCTCTCCCCCTCTCTCTCACTTTCTCTTGTTCGCTTCTCATTCATCTTTATTCTCTCTCTTTATCTCTCGTCCCTCTCTCTCACTTTCTCTTGTTCCTTCTCATTCATCTTTTATTCTCTCTTTTCTCTCTTCCCCTTTCTCTCACTTTCTCTTGTTCGCTTCTCATTCATCTTTCTTCTCTCTCTTTATCTCTCCCCCTCTCTCACTTTCTCTTGTTCCTTCTCATTCATCTTTATTCTCTCTCTTTATCTCTCGTCCCTCCCTCTCTCATTTCTCTTGTTCGCTTCTCATTCATCTTTATTCTCTCTCTTTATCTTCCCCTCTCTCCTTTCTCTTGTTCCTTCTCATTCATCTTTATTCTCTTCTCATTCTCTTTATTCTCTCTCTTTATCTTCTCATTCCTTCTCTATTCTCTATGGATCTCTTGTCCCCTTCTCTCTCTCATTCATCTCTATTCTTCTCATCTTTATTCTCTACCCTCTCCCTCTCTCTCACTTTCTCTTGTTCGCTTCTCATTCATTTTATTCTCTCTTTTATCTCTCCCCTCTCTCACTTTCTCTTGTTCGCTTCTCATTCATCTTTATTCTCTCTCTTTATCTCTCTCCCCCTCTCTCTCACTTTCTCTTGTTCGCTTCTCATTCATCTTTATTCTCTCTCTTTATCTCTCTCCCCCTCTCTCTCTCTCTCACTTTCTCTTGTTCGCTTCTCATTCATCTTTATTCTCTCTCTTTATCTCTCTCCCCCTCTCTCTCACTTTCTCTTGTTCGCTTCTCATTCATCTTTATTCTCTCTCTTTATCTCTCGTCCCTCTCTCTCATTTTCTCTTGTTCGCTTCTCATTCATCTTTATTCTCTCTCTTTATCTCTCTCCCCCTCTCTCTCACTTTCTCTTGTTCGCTTCTCATTCATCTTTATTCTCTCTTTATCTCTCTCCCCTCTCTCTCACTTTCTCTTGTTCGCTTCTCATTCATCTTTATTCTCTCTCTTAATCTCTCCCCTCTCTCTCACTTTCTCTTGTTCGCTTCTCATTCATCTTTATTCTCTCTCTTTATCTCTCTCCCCCTCTCTATTTTTATTTGTTCTTCTCATTCATCTTTATTCTCTCTCTTTATCTCTCTCCCCTCTCTCTCACTTTCTCTTGTTCGCTTCTCATTCATCTTTATTCTCTCTCTTTATCTCTCTCCCCCTCTCTCTCACTTTCTCTTGTTCGCTTCTCATTCATCTTTATTCTCTCTCTTTATCTCTCTCCCCCTCTCTCTCACTTTCTCTTGTTCGCTTCTCATTCATCTTTATTCTCTCTTTTCTCTCTCCCCTCTCTCTCTCACTTTCTCTTTCGCTTCTCATTCATCTTTAATTCTCTCTCTTTCTCTCCCCTCTCTCACTTTCACTTGTTCCTTCTCATTCATCCTTATTCTCTCTCTTTATCTCTCTCACTTTCTCTTGTTCGCTTCTCATTCATCTTTATTCTCTCTCTTTATCTCCTCTCCCTTTCTTTCTTGTTCGCTTCTCATTCATCTTTATTCTCTCTTTATCTTTATCTCTCTCCCCTCTCTCTCTTCATTCATCTTTTCTCTTATGTTCCCTTCTCATTCATCTTTATTCTCTCTTCTTTATTCTCTCCCTTTCTCTATATTCTTCTGTTCTCTTGTTCGCTTCTCATTCATCTTTATTCTCTCTTTTATCTCTCTCCCCTCTCTCTCACTTTCTCTTGTTTCCTTTCATTCATTTCATCTTTATTCTCCCCTCTCTCTTTTCTCTCTCCCTTTATCTTTATTCTCTCTCTTTCTCTTGTCTCCTTCTCTTCATCGTTTCTTTATTATTTCTTTTTATCTCTCTCCCCTCTCTCTCTCACTTTCTCTTGTTCGTTCCTCATTCATTTTATTCTCTCTCTTTATCTCTCTCCCCTCTCTCTCACTTTTCTCTTGTTTTTATTCTCTCATTCATCTTTTATTTCTCTTTTTATCTCTTGTTTTCTCTTCTCTTTTCTCTTGTTATTCTCTTTCTTTTCATCTTTATTCTCTCTTTATCTCTCTCCCCTCTCTCTCACTTTCTCTTGTTCTTCTCATTCATCTTTATTCTCTTTTATCTCTCTCTCCCTTTCTCTTGTTCTTTCTCATTCATTCTTATTCTCTTTTATCTTTTTCTCTCTCTCTCACTTCTCTTTCCCTTTCTTTCATCTTTATTCTCTCTCTTTATCTCTCTCCCTCTCTTTTTTTCTTGTTTCTTTTCATTCATCTTTCTCTCTCTTTCTCTCTCCTCTTTCTTTCTTGTTCCTTCTCATTCATCTTTATTCTCTCTCTTTATCTCTCCCCCTCTCTCTCTCCTTTCTCTTGTTCGCTTCTCATTCATCTTTATTCTCTCTTTATCTCTCCCCTCTCTCTCACTTTCTCTTGTTCCTTCTCATCCATTTTTATTCTCTCTCTTTATCTCTCCCCTCTCTCTCACTTTCTCTTGTTCGCTTCTCATTCATCTTTATTCTCTCTCTTTATCTCTCCCCCTCTCTCACTTTCTCTTGTTCGCTTCTCATTCATCTTTATTCTCTCTCTTTATCTCTCCCCTCTCTCTCACTTTCTCTTTCCTTCTCATTCATCTTTATTCTCTGTTTTTATCTCTCTCCCCTCTCTCTCACTTTCTCTTGTTCGCTTCTCATTCATCTTTATTCTCTCTCTTTATCTCTCTCCCCCTCTCTCTCACTTTCTCTTGTTCGTTTCTCATTCATCTTTATTCTCTCTCTTTATCTCTCTCCCCTCTCTCTCACTTTCTCTTGTTCGCTTCTCATTCATCTTTATTCTCTCTCTTTATCTCTCCCCCTCTCTCTCACTTTCTCTTGTTCGCTTCTCATTCATCTTTATTCTCTCTCTTTATCTCTCTCCCCTCTCTCTCACTTTCTCTTGTTCGCTTCTCATTCATCTTTATTCTCTCTCTTTATCTCTCTCCCTCTCTCTCACTTTCTCTTGTTCGCTTCTCATTCATCTTTATCTCTCTCTCTTTATCTCTCCCTCTCTCCCACTTTTTCAATTCCTTCTCATTCATCTTTATTCTCTCTTTATCTCCCTCTCTCTCACTTCTCTCTCTTCTCATTCATCTTTATTCTCTCTTTTTATCTCTCTCCCCTCTCTCACTTTCTCTTGTTCGCTTCTCATTCATCTTTTATTCTCTCTCTTTATCTCTCCCCTCTCTCTATCTTTTCTCTTGTTCTTTTCTCATTCATCTTTTTATTCTCTCTTTATCTCTCTCCCCTCTCTCTCACTTTCTCTTGTTCGCTTCTCATTCATCTTTATTCCTCTCTCTCTCTATCTCCCTCTCTCTTTTTCTCTTGTTCAATCCACTTCTCATTCATCTTTATTCTCTTTCTTTCTCTCTCCCCTCTCTCACTTTCTCTTTGTTCTTCTCATTCATCTTTATTCTCTCTCTTTATCTCTCCCCTCTCTTATTTTCTCTTGTTCCTTCTCATTCATTTTATTCTCTCTCTTTATCTCCCCCTCTCTTTATCAATTTCTCTTGTTCCTTCAATTCATCTTTATTCTCTGTCTTTATTCTCTCCCCTCTCTCTCTTCAATCCCTTTCTCTTGTTCGCTTCTCATTCATCTTTTATTCTCTCTTTATCTCTCTCCCCCTCTCTCACTTTCTCTTGTTCCTTTCATTCATTTTTATCTCTCTCTTTATCTATCTCCCCTCTCTTTTCAGTTTCTTTTGTTCGCTTTCAATTCATCTTTATTCTCTCTTTTTTATCTCTCTTTCTTTTCTCTCACTTTCTCTTTGTTCCTTCTCATTCATCTTTATTCTCTCTTTCAATCTCTCTCTCCCCTCTCTTTTTCTTTTGTTTCTTCTCTTTTCATCTTTATTCTCTCTCTTTATCTCTCCCTCTCTTTATTGTTTTCTTGTCTCTTTCTTTTCATCTTTATTCTCTCTCTCTTTATCTCTCCCCTCTCTTTATTGTTTTCTCTTGTTCTCTCTTCTCATTCATCTTTTTTCTTTCTCTCTCTCTCTCCCCCTCTCTCTATTGTTTTCAGTTTCTCTTTCTCATTTTATTCTCTCTTTATCTCCCTCCCTTTCTCTCAGTTTCTTTCTTTTTCTTTCAATCCACTCTCCTTTATCTCCTTCTTCATTCAGTTTTATTCTCTCTTTTCAATCTCCCCCCCTCTCTCATTTTCTTTTGTTCTCTTTCTTTTCATCTTTATTCTCTCTCTTTATCTCTCCCCTCTCTCTTTCTCTTTTCAGTCTCTTTCTTTCATCTTTCAATCTCTCTCTTTATCTCCTCTCTCTTTCTGTTTTTTCAGTTTCTTTCTTTTCTTGTCCATTCTCTCTTTATCTCCCCTCTCTTTATTGTTCTCAGTTTCTTTCTTTTCCAATCCTCTCTCTCTTTCTCCCCCCTCTCTTTATTCATCAGTCTCTTTCTTTTTCTTATCTCTCTCTTTATCTCTCTCTCTTTATTGTTTTCTTTTCTCTTTTTCTTTTATTCTCTCTCTTTATCTCCCCCTCCTCTTTCACTTTCTCTTGTTCTTTCTCATTCATCTTTATTCCTCTCTTTCTTTATCTCCCCTCTCTTTCTTTTGTTTCTTTCTTTTTCATCTTTTTACTTCTATATCTCTCTCTTTATCTCCCCCTCTCTTTATTGTTTTCAGTTTCTTTCTTTTCGCTTTCAATCCACTCTCTCTTTATCTCCCCCTCTCTTTATTGTTTTCAGTTTCTTTCTTTTCGCTTTCAATCCATCTCTTTATCTCTCTCTTTATTTATCTCCCCCTCTCTATCTCCCCTCTCTTTTATTGTTTTCAGTTTCTTTCTTTTTCTTTTCAATTTCATCTTTATTCTCTCTCTTTATCTCCCCCCTCTCTTTATTGTTTCAGTCTTTCTTTTCGCTTTCAATCTCTCTTTATATCCCCCTCTTTATTCTTTAGTCTCTCAATCCTCTCTCTTTATCTCCCCTCTCATTGTTTTCAGTTTCTTTTTTTTCAATTTTCTCTTATCTCCCTCTCTTTATTCAGTCTCTTTCTTTTCTCTTTCAATCCCTCTCTTTATCTCCCTCTTTTGCTTCTCTTTTCTTTTCTTTCAATCCTCTCTCTTTATCTCCCCCTCTCTTTATTGTTTTCAGTTTCTTTCTTTTCATCTTTCAATTCTCTCTCTTATCTCCCCCTCTCTTTATTGTTTTTCAGTCTCTTTCTTTTTTCTCTTTTTTATCTCTCTCTTTATCTCCCCCTCTCTTTCTTTTTCAGTTTCTTTCTTTTCATCTTTCAATCCACTCTCTCTTTATCTCTCTCCCCTCTCTTTTTTTCTTTTGTTTCTTTCTTTTCATCTTTCAATTCTCTCTCTTTATCTCCCCTCTCTTTATTGTTTTCAGTTTCTCTTTTGTTCGCTTTCATTCATCTTTATTCTCTCTCTTTATCTCCCCTCTCTTTATTTTCTTTCTTTTCGCTTTCAATTCATCTTTATTCTCTTTTAATCAGTTTCTTTCTTTCTCTTTCAATCCTCTTCCTTCTCTTTATTGTTTTCAGTCTCTTTCTTTTCTCTTTCAATCTCTCTCTCTTTATCTCCCCCTCTCATTTATTTTCAGTTTCTTTCTTTTCGCTTTCAATCCACTCTCTCTTTATCTCCCCTCTCTTTATTGTTTCAGTTTCTCATTCATCTTTCAATCCTCTCTCTCTTTATCTCCCCTCTCTTTATTGTTTCAGTTTCTTTTCAGCTTTCTCATTCTCTCTTTATTCTCTTTTTTCAATCCTCTCTCTTTATCTCCCCCTCTCTTTATTGTTTTCAGTTTCTTTTTTCTTTCTCTCTCTTTCAAGTTTCTTTCTCTCTCTCTCTCTATCCCTTTCTCTTTTTTGTTATCTCTCTCTTTCTTTATTCTCTGTTTCTTTTAGCTTTCAATCCTCTCTCTTTATCTCCCCCTCTCTTTGTTGTTTTCATTTTCTTTCTTTTCTCTTTCAATCTCTCTCTCTATCTCTCACTCTCTTTGTTGTTATCAGTCTCTTTCTTTTCTCTTTTTATCTCTCTCTTTATCTCCCCTCTCTTTGTTGTTTTCAGTTTCTTTCTTTTTTTCTCTCTCTATCTCCCTCTCTCTTTGTTGTTTTCAGTCTCTTTCTCTTTCCCTCTCTTGTTTGTTTTCAGTTTCTTTCTTTTCCTTTCAATCCACTCTCTCTTTATCTCCCCTCTCTTTATTCTTTTTCGTTTCTTTCTTTTCGCTTTCAATTCTCTCTTTATCTCCCCCTCTCTATTGTTTTCTTTCTCTTTCTTTTCTCTTTCAATCCCTCTCTCTTTATCTCCCCTCTCTTCACTCTCTTGTTTTCAGTTCCAGTCTCATTCATCTTTATTTTTAGCTTTCAATCCTCTCTCTTTATCTCCCCTCTCTTTCATTTTTTTTTCTTTCTTTTTCGCTTTCTCTCCTCTATCTCTCTCTTTATCTCTCTCTCTCTCCCCCCTCTCTTTATTCAGTTTTTTCTTTTTCTTTCTTTTTCCCCCTCTCTTTATTGTTTTCAATCCTTTTCTCTCTCTTTATCTCCCCTCTCTTTATTGTTTTCAGTTTCTTTCTTTTCGCTTTCAATCCACTCTCTCTTTATCTCCCCTCTCTTTATTGTTATCACTGTCTTTCTTTTATCTTTCAATTCTCTCTCTTTATCTCCCCTCTCTTTGTTTTTGTTTCTTTCTTTTCGCTTTCAATTTCTCCTCTCTTTGTCTTTCTTTTTTTTCGCTTTCAATCCTCTCTCTTTATCTCCCCTCTCTTTATTGTTTCTTGTCTCTTCTTTTCACTTTCAATCCACTCTCTCTTTATCTCCCCCCTCTCTTATTGTTTTCTTGTTCTTTCTTTTTCATTTCAATCCTCTCTCTTTATCTCTCCCCCTCTCTTTATTGTTTATCAGTTCTCTTTCTTTTTCATCTTTCAATCCTCTCTCTTTATCTCCTCTCCAGTTTCTTTTTTTGTTTTCTCTTCTTTCTTCTTTCATCTTTCAATCCTCTCTCTTTATCTCCCCTCTCTATTGTTTTCAGTCTCTTTCTTTTTCATTCATCTCCCTCTCTCTTTATCTCCTCTCCCCTCTCTTTATTTTTTCAGTCTTTTCTTTCATCTTTCAATCCTCTCTCTTTATCTCCCCCTCTCTTTATTGTTTTCAGTTTCTTTCTTTTCGCTTTCAATCCACTCTCTCTTTATCTCCACTCTCTTTATTGTTATCAGTCTCTCTTTTTCGCTTTCAATCATCTCTCTTTATCCCCCTCTCTTTATTCCCCTCTTTCAGTTTCTTTTTTTCGCTTTCAATCCATCTTTATTCTCTCTTTATCATCTTTCCCTCTCTCTTTCTTTCTCTTTATTGTTTCAGTCTTTCTTTTCGCTTTCAATCCACTCTCTCTTTATCTCCCCCTCTCTTTATTGTTTTCAGTTTCTTTCTTTTCGCTTTCAATCCACTCTCTCTTTATCTCCCCCTCTCTTTATTGTTTTCAGTCTCTTTCTTTTCGCTTTCAATCCACTCTCTCTTTATCTCCCCCTCTCTTTCTTTCTTTTTCTTTTTCGCTTTTCAATTCTCTTTCTCTCTTTCTCTCTCTTTCTTTCCTCTCTCTTGTTCTCCTTCTCATTCATCTTTATCAGTCTCTTTCTTTTTGCTTTCAATCCACTCTCTCTTTATCTCCCCTCTCTTTGTTGTTTTTCAGTTTCTTTCTTTTCTCTTTCAATCTCTTTATCTCCCCTCTCTCTCTCAGTTTCTCTTTTCAATTCTCTTTTCCCCCCTCTTTTTGTTTTCTTTTCTTTCTTTATCCTCTCTCCCTATCTCCCCCTCTCTTTATTTTTTCAGTCTCTTTCTTTTCTTTCAATTCTCTCTCTTTATCTCCCCTCTCTTTATTGTTTTCAGTTTCTTTCTTTTCGCTTTCAATCCACTCTCTCTTTATCTCCCCTCTCTTTATTGTTATCAGTCTCTTTCTTTTCGCTTTCAATCCACTCTCTCTTTATCTCCCCCTCTCTTTATTGTTTTCAGTTTCTTTCTTTTCGCTTTCAATCCACTCTCTCTTTATCTCCACTCTCTTTATTGTTATCAGTCTCTTTCTTTTCATTCATCTTTATTCCTCTCTTTATTTATCTCCCCTCTCTTTATTGTTTTTTTGTTCTTTCTTTTCATCTTTCAATCCTGTCTCTCTATATCTCCCCTCTCTTTATTGTTTCAGTTTCTTCTTTCGCTTTCAATCCACTCTCTCTTCTCTTTATCTCCCCCTCTTTCTTTGGCTTTGTTTCTCTTTATCTCCCCTTTCTTTATTCTTTCTCTCTTTCTTCATCTTTATCTCTCTTTTATCTCCCCCTCTCTTTATTGTTTTCAGTCTCTTTCTTTCTCTTTTCAATCCTTCTCATTTATCTTTATTCTCTTTATTTTATCAGTCTCTTTCTTTTTCTCTTTCAATCACTTTCTCTTTGTTCCCCTCTCTTTCATGTTTTAGTTTCTTTCTTTATCTTTCAATCCCCTCTCTCTATCTTTCTCTTTATTGTTTCAGTCTCTTTCTTTCATCTTTCATTCTCTCTCTTTATCTCTCCCCTCTCTTTATTCTTTTGTTTCTTTCATTCATCTTTCAATCCCCTCTCTCTTTTTCTCTCTCCCTCTCTCACTCCTTTATCTTGTTCGCTTCTCATTCTTTTCTTTTCTCTCTCTCTCTCTCTCCCCTCTCTTACTTTTTCTTGTTCTTTCTTTTCATCTTTATTCTCTCTTTTTTATCTCTCTCCTCTCTCTCTCTTGTTTCTCAGTTTCTTTCTTTTTGCTTTTCATTCTTTTATTCTCTCTCTTTATCTCTCCCTCTCTCTTTTCACTTTCTCTTGTTCGCTTCTCATTCATCTTTTTTTTATTCTCTCTCTTTATCTCCCCTCTCCCTGTTTCAGTTTCTCTTTTTCGCTTTCAATCATTCTCTCTTTATCTCCCCTCTCTTTATCTCTCTCCCTTTTCTTTCAATCCACTTCTCTTTGTTCCCTTCTCTTTCATCTTTATTCTCTTTCTTTTTCTTTCAATCCCCTCTTTCTCTCCCCCCTCTCTTTTTGTTTTCAGTCTCTTTCTTCTTTTTCCTTTATCTCTCTCTTTATCTCTCCCCTCTCTTTCACTTTTTCTTGTTCGCTTTCATTCATTTTCGCTTTCAATCTCTCTCTATCTCTCTCCCCCTCTCTTTTATCTTTCTCTTGTTTCTTCTCATTCATCTTTCATTCTCTGTTTTTCTCTCTCTCCCCCCTCTCTTTATTGTTTTCTTTTTTTCGCTTTCTCATTCATCTTTATTCTCTCTTTATCTCTCCACCTCTCTCTTTCTTTTCTTGTTCTGTCTCTTTCTCATTCATCTTTATTCTCTCTTTTTTCTCTCTCCCCTCTCTCTTCATCTCCCCTCTTCTCTTGTTCCCTTCTCATTTTGTTTTCATTCTCTTTCTTTTTCTCTCTCCCCTCTCTCTCTCTTTTCTTGTTCCTTATTCCTCTTTCATCTTTTCTTCTCTCTTTATCTCTCTCCCCTCTCTCTCACTTTCTCTTGTTCTCTTCTCATTCATCTTTATTCTCTCTCTTTTCAATCCTCCCTCTCTCTCTCCCCTTTCTTTGTTCATTTCTCATTCATCTTTTTCTTCTCTCTCTTTATCTCTCTCTCTCTCTCTCTCTCTTTCTCTTCTTTCTTCTCATTCATCTTTATTCTCTCTCTTTTCTCTCTCTCCTCTCACTTTCTCTTTTCTTTCATTCATCTTTATTCTCTCTCTCTATCTCTCCCCCCTCTCTCTCTCTTTCTCACTGTTCTCTTCTCATTCATTTTTATTCCCTCTCTTTATCTCTCTCCCTCTCTTTCACTTTTCATGTTCTTTTTCTCATTCTTCTTTTTTCTCTCTTTCTTCTCCCCTCTCTCTTTCTGTTCTCAGTTCTTTCTTCTCATTCATCTTTATTCTCTCTTTATCTCTCTCCCCTCTCTCTCACTTTCTGTCTTCTTTCTCATTCATCTTTATTTCTCTCTTTATCTCTCCTCTCCTCTCATTTCTCTTATTCTCTTCTCATTTTCTTATTCTCTCTTTTTATCTCTCTCCCCTCTCTCTCACTTTCTCTTGTTCCTTCTCATTCATCTTTTTTCTCTCTCTTTATCTCTCCTCCCTCTCTCTCACTTTCTTGTTTTCTTTCTCATTCATCTTTATTTTTCTCTCTTTATCTCTCTCCCTCTCTCTCACTTTTTCTTTGTCTCTTTCTTTTTTTCATCTTTATTCTCCTCTTTATCTCTCTCCCCTCTCTCTTCCTCTTTCTCTTCTTCGCTTCTCATTCATCTTTTTTTCTCTCTTTATCTCTTCCCCTCTTCTCACTTTTTCTTGTTCGCTTCTCATTCATCTTTTTTTCTCTCTTTATCTCTCCCCCTCTCTCTCCCTCTCTCTTGTTCTCTTCTCATTCATCTTTATTCTCTCTCCACTCTCTTTTTCCCTCTCTCCTTTCTCTTGTTCTGCTTCTCATTCATCTTCTTCTCTCTCTTTATCTCTCTTCCTCTTTTTCACTTTCTCTTTCTTCTCTTTTCTCATTCATCTTTATCTCTCTCTTTATCTCTCTCCTCTCTCTCACTTTCTCTTGTTCCTTTCTCATTCATCTTTATTCTCTCTCTTTATCTTTTCCCCTCTCTCACTTTTTTCTCTTATTCTCTCTTCATTCATCTCTTTATTCTCTGTCCTTTTTTCTCTCTCTCCCTCTCTCTTTCTGTCTTTCTCTTTTGTCTCTTCTTTTTTTTCATCTTTATTCTCTCTCTTTATCTCTCTCTCCCTCTCTCTTTCTCTTGTCTTCTCTCTTTCATCTTATTCTCTCTCTTTATCTCTCTCCCCTTTCTCTCTCTTTCTCTTTTTCCTCTCTCTATTCATCTTTCTCTCTCTCTTTCTCTCAATCCTCTCTCTCTCTCTTCTCTCTTGTTTTTTTCATTCATCCTTTCTCTCTCTTTATTTCTCCTCTCTTTCTTTTCTCTTGTTCTTTTTTCATTCATCTTTATTTTCCTCTCTCTTTATCTCTCTCCCTCTCTCTCTCTCTCTCTTGTTCCTTCTCATTCTTTCTTCTCTTTTATTCTCTCCTCTTTTTCTCTCTCTTTCTTTTCTCTTGTTTTTTTTCTCTCTTTATTCTCTCTCTCTCTCTATCTCTCTCTCTTTTCTCTCTCTTCTCTCATCTTTATTCTCTGTTTTTTATCTCTTTCCCCTCTCTTTCACCTTTCTTGTTCCTCTTCTTTCTCTCTTATTCTTTTTTTTCTCTCCCTCTTCTCCTTCTCTTGTTCTCTCTCTTTATCTCTCTCTCTCTCTCTCTCTCTCCTCTCTCCTTTTTTCCCTTCCTCTGCCTCTCTTTCTCTTCTTCATTTCTTCTCTTCATCTTTTTTTCCTCTCTTTATTCTCCTCTCTCCCTCTCTCTCTTTTTCTCTCTCTCTCTCTCTCCTCCTTCATCCTTTTTCCTCTCTTTTATCCCTCTCTTTCTGTCTTCATTTCTTTGTCTCTTCCTTTTTTCCTCTCTGTATTCTCTCTCTCTCTATCTCTCTCTTTTCTCTCTCTCTCTCTCTTGTTCTTCCTTCTCATTCCCTTTTTCTCTCTTCCTTTCCTCCGTGCCTCTCTTTCTGTCTTCATTTCTTTGTCTCTTCCTTTTTTTTTCACTCTCTTTATCTCTCTCTCTCTATCTCTCTCTTTATCTCTCTCTCTCTCTCTCTCCTCATCTTTATTCCCTTTTTTCCTCTTCCCACGTGCCTCTCTTTCTGTCTTCATTTCTTTGTCTCTTCCTTTTTTCTCTCTCTGTATTCTCCTCTCTCTCTCTCTCTCAGAACTCTTTCTCTCTCTCTCTCTCTCTCTTTTTCTTTCCCTTTTCCTCTTCCTTCATGTGCCTCTCTTCTTCTTTATCTTTGTCTCTTCCTTTTTTTTTCTCTCTTTATTCTCTCTCTCTCTCTATCTCTCTCTTTATCTCTCTCTCTCTCTCTCTCTCACTTCCTTTTTCCTCTCCTTTACACGTGCCTCTCTTTCTGTCTTCATTTCTTTGTCTCTTTCCTTTTTTCCTCTCTGTATTCTCCTCTCTCTCTATCTCTCTCTTTATCTCTCTCTCTCTCTCTCACTCACTTACTCCCTTTTTCCTCTTCCTTACACGTGCCTCTCTTTCTGTCTTCATTTCTTTGTCTCTTCCTTTTTTTTCACTCTCTGTATTCTCCTCTCTCTCTATCTCTCTCTTTATCTCTCTCTCTCTCTCTCTCTTTACTCCCTTTTCCTCTTCCTTTATTGCCTCTCTTTCTGTCTTCATTTCTTTGTCTCTTCATTTTTTTCACTCTCTGTATTCTCCTCTCTCTTTATCTCTCTCTCTCTCTCTCTCTCTCTCTCTCTCTCTCTCTCTCTCTCTCTCTCTCTTCGTTCTATTTGCTTCTTTTTCTTTCCTGTCGTCCTTTCTCTCATTCTCGGTTTGTCTTTCTTTTTACGCTCTGATCTCTTTCTCCTCTCTTCTCCCTCTCTTCTTTCTCCTCTTTTTTTCTCTCTCTCTCTCTACCTTTCTGTTATTCGCTCTGTCTACCGTTCTCTATATTCATTTCTCTCCTTTTTTTCCTCACTTCTCATTCTTCTCAATCTGTCTGTCGATACACACCTCTCTTTCCTGTTCTTCCTTCCTCCTCGCTCTCTCTCATCTCTACTCTCTCTACTCTTTCTCTCTCTCTCTCTCTCTCTCTATCTATCTATCTATTTATCTATATATCTCTATTTCCCTCGACAAGGTATTGAATTATTTTGAAGCTTTTTTTTAGAAGCTTTATCTGTTTAATATTTCTGTCCGAATAAGACGCATCACTTGGGATGATTTAAAAAAGAAAACATACTTTTGTATGTTTCGAAAAACAAATCTTTTAACAAAAAATTCGTTTAAATAAATAATCTTTTTTTTACTTCGTTGACGGGATTGATCGACTGATTTGTTTTTTTTTTATCAACCTTTTTACGGGTTATTTAAAAAACCAGAAAGTTTTTTTCTTTGAGAATTTCGGTGATACGATAATGATTGTTACTGATACAATTTCTACTAATTTAGCTGGGGAGAAAAGAGGTGAATTAATATTATTCCCAAGACTATAACAATTATAACGCACCCAATTGGGATTGAAACCCGGATCTTCGATTTCCAATTTGAGTGTCGTCATCTAATTACCCAACCAGCATATTCCTTTTACAACACCTGGTATTACCAAGCAGTCACCCCTCTGTACTAAGCAGAATTGACGTTGCTTAGAAAAAAGAAGCGCATGATAACCGTGTTTCAACGTGATACGGCCGTAAGCCTCTGAGATTAATGAACAACTCTTAGCATCCCATCTGAAAGACGCTAAACATTTATATTAAAAGAAATTGTTAAATTCTAATGTACAGGATGGTCCGAAATTCTGTACATGAATTGAGATATTAGCTGTTTTTTTATAAAGAAACATTTGAATTTTGTTTGTATTGTCGGTTGAAATTTGTAAAATTTTTTCTCTTAAAACAATTTTTTCAGGAAAATAGGTTTCTCAAGTCCATTAGCTGTTATGGCTCTTTCAAGAATTAATCTTTTTTGAGACCAGCATTCCTAAACAATTTTAACCCTTCTTCTGCCTGAGCCCTGAATTCTACCAAAAAGTAATTAGAACAATAGAAGAACAAGTAACACAAAGCATATGTAATGGAATCAGTTTGGGTATTTGTAATGGCTAGCAAGCTTTTTCTAGAACAATTACGACTGAGTTGTGAGTTCGATCCTCACTGGGTACCCCCTAATTTCGGCCTTGTGCCACAGAGAAAGCTACGCTTGGAAAATCACTGTAATGGAATCAGTTTATTCACTTTTCACTGAGGCTGTAACACATCGAGAAGGTCTGTACAGTCTTTTAAGAACGCCATTTTGGTGGCACTAAATGATGCGGCGTCATGTCCTGTATGATATTTTACGAAGCTGTGCTTTGATGATTGTTGCAAAGAAATTGAATGCACCCTTCAACTGATGGGTATTCTGGTATTGTTTATATGAAACTATCTCCTGATAATACCCACAGGGCGTTGAAATAGAAAAAATTATATTATGTAAGTGTGACAAGACTTTCGGGACACTGTATAAACAAGGTTTGTCCGGAAACTAATCAGCCATTTCAAATATCTCCCGAACTGGCTGTGTTTTTATTTGAAACCAAACGAGTTGGGACGTTACTACGCAAACGTGAAACACCTGTGACGTACTTTGGGTACTTTATGGCCGTTGCAGTCACAATAACCAAGCAAGTGGATGATTCACATCTCGTTCAGGGTGGCAAAACGTCGCACTCACCAGATATCCTAGCACCAACCACCGTCTGGATTTGGCGCTCCCGTAACATCTTTCTTTTCAACCTAAAATCGACGTGAAAACGACGGTAGACGAGATTAAGGAGAAACGTGACGAAGTAGTTGAATGGGATCACGAAAATGGGCTGCATCTTCTTCTACTATATGCCGTATCGCTTCAGGATGTGGGCAGTCATGGTTCATTTTTTTTTTGCAGCTATTATTAAGGTTTGTTTTTTTATCAACATCCTTCTCTGTTCTGCCATGCACTTGCACAAGATTATTAGGCAAATTACACGCTACTTTCCCGCTGTCTCTCTTGCCTTCGATATGACCTGTGAGTGTCAAATTCTTCAAACCTTCTTTTCTTTTATGCGTCCTAGAAAATTCAACTGTCTCTGATTCTAATACTGTCTAAAGTGTCTCTTTTTATCATTTACCGTAAAATTTCCTCATTGCTCACAGGTCCCGTCGCTGGTATTATGAGCAAAATAATTTGATATTAGCTGTTTCCTTATAAGGAAACATTCGGAAATTAACCTGCGTTCAAAACAATTTTAACCCTTCTTCTGCCTGAGTTCCTGAGTCAAAATTCGCAAATAATTGGTATGTAATGTTTCACGGTAGATATAAAATTTTTATAAGTGTTTACCACCGTTCAACCGGTGGGTGTTCATTAAGTCATTTTCTCTACCACCGTTCAACCGGTGGGTGGGCACAAAGTTACCATTCCACCGTTCAACCGGTGAACTGGGCGTCCGCGTCATTTTTCTACCACCGTTCAACCGGTGGGGGGCATTAAGTCATTTTCTCTACCACCGTTCAACCGGTGGCTGGGCACAAATCATTTTTCTCTACCACCGTTCAACCGGTGACTGGGCATTAAGTCATTTTTCTAACCGTTCAACCGGTGGCTGTAAAAAAAAGATATTTTCTCTAAACCGTTCAACCGGTGGCTGGGAATAAGTCATTTTTCTCTTTTACAATTCAAACCCGGTGGCTGGGCATTAATTCAAAAAAAAAAAAACCGTTCAACCGGTGACTGGGCATTCTATCATTTTCTTTACCACCGTTCACCCAAAAAAAAAAAAAGGGTTAATTTTCACATTCCTTTCCGTTTGTTTGTGGAGGATTTGAAAAACGTGATCATTGTTTATATTTCCTTCATTTTAATTTTCATAATCGATTTTCCATTTTAATAGTGACTATTTTCTCCTGTTTTTGTCTACTCTAATACTACTACTAATAATAATAATAATAATAATAATCAGATCCCCTAGACTCCAGCTGTGGTTCCCACACCCCCTTGCAGGGTACGGGGTCCACAGATCTCAACAATACGATGCTGCAGCAGCAGTTCCCGTAGCAAATTAGGTTTTACGACATGAAGTTGCTAGCTCTATGTACAGCCTGTACTTTTTATTCAGAGTTGGTCTTCTCCTAAGCTGGTTGCCAACCAGCGCTAAAAGGCCCAGATCACCATGCTATTTACCTCATAGATGGGATACTTGTTTATGGGTTCTTGTCTATGAGTTTCCGCTCCTCAGTTATTTAGATTACCACTGCACAGGCGTAATATAAGAACACATGAACAACTGCACAGCTGTAATATAAGAACACAAGATCTCAAAATCTCAAAAATGTGGCACATGGGAACATCAACAATCCCTGTTGTAGTTGGAGCCCTAGGATTGGTTGGAAAAGATTCCAGTAGACAAATTGAAGGGATTCCTGGAAGTCCATGCCTCAAGGAGATACAAAAATTGTTCTGACAAGTACAGCCCACACTTTACGAAGGGCTTTATCCATTTTTTTTTTTTTTTTTGTGGAAAGTGTCATGATATCATTTCTAACCTTAGGTCTCTGGGCGGGAACCGGAAAGAGATGTGTAAACGCCAGAAATCAAAGGAAGTAATAATAATAATAATAATAATAATAATAATAATAATGTGACAAAATCTAAATCTATTAAGGGTGCAATACAGCTTTAATGTCATTAACTGGATCATAGCTGAAATTAAGCGAATGGATGCCAAAACGAGAAAGCTACTCACTTGCTATCGCATGCATCAATTCTTTGGGATTACACAATACACACTGACAAAACAATCAAGGCCAACCGGCCAGATATTGTTATTAAAGACCACAAACAAAAACGGTGACTCCTTATTGATATGGCAGTCCCTGCTGACTGCAATGTATCTTTGAAGATATTCAAAAGTTGTCAAAAGTACAAGGACCTTGAATAGAAATCTCGAAAATGTGGCATATGGGAACATCAACAATCCCTGTTGTGGTTGGAGCCCTAGGACTGGTTGGAAAAAGACTGCAGTAGACTAATTGAAGGGATTCCTGGAAGTCCATGCCTCAAGGAGATACAAAAATTGTTCTGACAAGTACAGCCCCACACCTTACGAAGGGCTTTATCTATGTAATTTAATTTTTTTTTTTTTTGTCAGTGGAAAGTGACATGACGCCATCTCTAACCTTAGGTCCCTGTGCGGGACCCGGAAAGAAATGTGTAAACGCCAGAAATCAAAGATGATAATAATAATAATAATAATAATAATAATAATAATAATAATAATAACAATTCCGCACCTGTGCCTCTCTACTAAGCTAAAAAGGCACCTATTGAAGTACGATGGTTAACTTTCACCGGTGTTGTCTTGTCCGTTTTCTCGTGGTATGCCTCACTTGTATGACCTTGTGCCAGACAAAGCTAAGATTCATAAATAATATTTAGGTTTGTTTCGTAGTTGAGAGATTTGCACCAGTGATCGATATTCGGGCCCGGGTAAAAAAAAAAAAAAAAATTCAATCGCCGAATTCTAACGTTGTAAAACTGGCGCAATACAGTCTTCTTAACCACATTTAACAGACGGATAAAAATAAATAAATAGATAAATTAATAAATAATGAGAGTCAATTTGTTAACTTCAATCAAAAAACGAACCCCTACCCGTTACTGTTAAATCAGTTAGCGCTTCACCCCGTCGCACACGCTCTCAGTCCTATACGAATACTGACACTCTCCACATGTAAGCGAATTAGATCTGGATTTGAACCCACATGAATTAGTTAGCTGGTTGTTTTTGTTTAGCGGCATATCAACACCTGTGTGGGTTATTTAATGCCGAAATCTAAACACTTTTTTGTACACAGTTTTATTTATTTTATTTTTGGAGATAATAATGGTTCAGTAATATAAGTCTTAATAATTAACCCATAGCTGGGGGGGAGAAGAGGCGGACTTATACCTTTTCCAAGAGTATTAGCGCGTAAGTGATTATGACGAACCCGGCTGGAATTCTAACTCGGCTCTCCGATTTAACAATTCAGAGCCATTATCCTTTACACAAACCCATACATCCAATCTTCCAGCACCTGGTATTCCCAATCGGTCACCCATCTAACCAGGCTCGACGTTGCTTAACTTTGGTGATCGTGCGGGAACATTAGTAGGTATAGGTAGCCTCGAGAAAAATGCGTATGTTCTTACAAGATTTCTAGCCGTATCTATAAATAAATAGCCCTTTCCAAAAATAAAAAATAAAAATGAAAATAAATAAATAAAAATAAAATTCCTTGCCTATGAAATGTTTCCCGGGCCTACTCTGTTTTCAAGGATTTTGAGAATCCAAAGTAATTAGAACATCTGAGCCTGGGGTATTAATTACTGATGGTAAGCTCTGCTAAAAATTTACTTTCTTTTTTTTTAACCATTTTTGCAAAACATATTTAAAATGGATTTTTAAAAAAGTTTACGTGTGTATTGACTTAATGTACGTCTGTTTTTGTTAATTCTTTCTTCAGTTTAATTTTGGCCTGAATTTTAGAGGCAATATTATTATTATTATTATTATTATATTTCGATATCTGCTATGGTCACAAGTGCCTACCAAATCTGTGGGAAGACCTAAGGCAGATGGCGGTGTATTGTTATGGCTACATTTCATGATTTATTTTTCTAACTCACATAACATGGACAAAGTTATTCTCAGTGTGTGGGCTGTACTTATCAAGACAATTTTATGGAAATTTCTCTTCAGTTGGGATTTCCAGGGACTTTTTTCAATGTGTTGTTGTGTTCCTTTTTTATCATTCCAAGCGCACCTACTAGGAATGGTACTATTCTTGTTTTTAATTTCCACATTTTTTCTATTTTAGTTTCCCCGTATTTATGCTTCGACAGCTTTTCAAATTCTTTGGTTGCTTGAGCAAGCCATATCAATTAGTAGGCAAGTTCTTCTTCTTCTTCTTCTTCTTCTTCTTCGTCTTCTATTATTATTATTATTATTATCCGATTTCTTCTATGGTCACACGACCTACCAAGTCTGCGAGAAGACCTAAGGCAGATAATAATGTATTGTTATGGTGACATTTCATGATTTGTTTTCTAACTTCCATAACATCACTAGCGTTACATGGACAAAGTTCTTCTTATTGCGTAGGCTGTATTTATCAAGACATTTTTTTTATTTCTCTTCAGCTGGGATTTCCAGAGATTTTTTCAATGTGTTGTTGTGTTCCTTTTTTTATCATTCCAAGCGCACCTACTATGACTGGTATTATTCTTTTGTTCAATTTCCACATTTTTTCTATTTCGATTTCCACGTCTTTATATTTCGAGAGTTTTTCAAATTATTATTATTATTATTATTATTATTATTATTATTTCCTTTGATTTCTAGCGTTTACACATTTCTTTCCGGGTCACGCCCAGGGACCGAAGGTTAGAAATGGCATCATGACACTTTCCACAGACAAAAAAAAAATTACATAGATAAAGCCCTTCGTAAAGTGTAGCGTGTACTTGTCAGAACAATTTTTTGTGTCTCCTTGAGGCATGGACTTCCAGGAATCCCTTCAATTAGTCTACTGCAATCTTTTTCCAACCAATCTGAGGGCTCCAACTACAACAGGGATTGTTGATGTTCCCATATGCCACATTTTCGAGATTTCTATTTCAAGGTCCTTGTATTTTGACAACTTTTTGAATATCTTCAAAGATACATTGCAGTCAGCAGGGACTGCCATAGCAATAAGAAGGCACTTTTTTTTGTTTGTGTTCTTTAATAACAATATCTGGGCGGTTGGCTTTGATTGTTCTGTCAGTGTGTAGTCCCATAGAATTGTAACAGGTCCTATCTCCGTAACCGGGTATTATTATTTCATTTCCTTTGATTTCTGGTGTATACTCATTTCTTTCCGGGTCCCAACAATAGACCTATGGTTAGAAATGTCATCATGACATTTTCCACTGAGCATTATTTGTGGGTAAAAAAATTTAAGATCACACAAATTTTATATACTTAAAGCCCTTCGTAAGGTGTAGACTATAGTTGTGAGTACATTTTTTGTATTTCTTTAAGGCTTTGGTTATCAAGAATCCCTTCAATGAGTCTAGCGGAATCTTTTTCAATCAATCTAAGTGCTGCAACTACAATTGGAATTATTGATGTCCTCATATGCCACATTTTTGAGATTTCGATTTCAAGGTCCTGGTATTTTGATAGTTTTTTTGGGTTTTTTTTTTTTTTTGAAGATCTTCAAAGATACATTAGAAAATGAAGGTACTTCCATGTCAATAAAAAGGAACATTTTGTTTTTGTGGTCTCTGATCACCATGTCTGGGCGATTATTATTATTATTATTATTGATTCTTTCAATCCAGAGTGAACTGAAAAAAAAAGTATAAATAGATGGTTACTGTCATCGCGTTTCGAATGCTATACTCTCTAGGTTTCTGTCTATCTGGATTTTAATTCTCGTTATCAGAACATCTTGGCCTCTTTGCCATCTGGCCTTCTTTCCGGCTGAGTTTCAGAGACGATATTTTGTTGCGAAGACCAGGAAAGTGATCTGACAAAAAAAAAAAAAAAAAATCTCTATATATTAGTAAAACTAATATAAAGAGATTTCTTTTTTTTTTTTTTTTTTTTTGTTAGTAAAACCTCAGCCGGAAAGAAGGCCGGAAGGCACAGAGAACAAAATGTTCTGATAACGACAATACAAGAATTCCGTCTGAAGGAATCTATAATTAATTTCAAGACTGTAAAAAAAACTGTAAAAAAAGAAAAAAAAATCGAAAATAATCAGTAAATAATTTTAATAAAATCTCGTCTCAGAAATTCGTTTGTAGGTAGAAACACTGTTATGTAAAGAGGTGGTGACTATGTGGAGAAGTAGGAATGTGAAGCTGTGATGTATAGCTATATCTTGATGTATAATACGTTTGATTCAGATTCAGATAGAAAGAAACTCGGAAAAAGTTCCGATAAAAACAACACAAGTAAATGCTCTGAAGGAATCTATGGATAAAAAGTAGCAACGTGCGTTGAATATTACTGACGCATCTGGTCTGGTGCATTATGAATATTAAAACAGATTATTTAAAATAACATAACCGAAGAATAGTGAAAAAATATTTGAAAAGAAGTTTAATATCTATTCATTTATATAAGATATAAGGAACACAATCAAACATATTATACAGCAAAATATAGGTATATATCATAGTTTCACCTCCTTAGTTCTCAAAATAGTAGCCACCTCTTTCAATGGCAGTATTCCACCTACGGAGGGTTACTAATGTAACCAATTCTTTGCATCATTTCTTTATCCACCACCCCCATAACATTTGCTCTCCAGGCCTCTTCATTGGACCAAAGAAATAGAAGTCTGTGGGTGCTAAATCAGGTGGTGATGAAGAAGTGAAAACTACTCTAAGGAATTGGCTAAGTCTGCAGCCAGCAGAGCTTTACGAATCTGGAATACATGCGCTTGTAGGTAGAAACACTGTTGTGTAAAGAGGTGGTG
>CAHIKZ030002357.1:2030000-2037245 GCA_903632075.3 Acanthosepion pharaonis
ATTATTATTAAATTATTTTTTTTTTATATCCTTTTTAGAACGTTTGAAATTTTGGTGTTAAAAAACTTGTTCTTGCGTCAGCCAGAGGGTGTAGGGCAAAGGTTAATATTGGAAAATGTAACGTCTTTTCTTTTTTACGGTGAAAAACACATTGATTTGGAAATTCTTACAAAAGTTCAATTATCATGTTTTAATGAAACTTTCAGGACTTATTCACAAATGAATTAAATTATTTTAGAAATTTTTTTTTTTTTTTTTACTTATGTTACCCCCACAACTTTTAATTTTACAAAATTTCACGAAATTAATTTTTGTACTGCTTAATGCATATATTAGTTATACGCAGAACTCGTTAAAGAATTAATTTTTTTTTCTTTCTTTTTTTCTTTTTTTGTAACACTGGACAGCCAGTTCCCGAAAAATCAGCTCTGAATCGTAAATTAAAAAAATGCAATAAAACTAAGACATTATTTAATTAGAAAATTCTTTTGTTTTCATTAATAAGTTATATTATGGAAACTTTGTCTTTAGAAAACATTTTTAGATGAAGAATGAATTTTACAAGAATTGTTTGTAATTTTTTTAATTTTAATTAAAATAATTTATAAGGTTTTAAATCTTTTAAATTTCTGTATTAATTTGTACCGGTTAGACCAAATTGTTATTAACTAAAAGCTATATTTATTAATCATAAACAGGAAAGCTTACTACAATATTTTTTTAAGTAAATAAGTCTGTCTGTCTCTATAAATACGGGAGTCCATACACGACATTATCAGAAAATGGGAATGATAACTATAGTAATTTAAAGCCCAAGTAACTCAAATTCAATAAAAGATTATCTTATTATTATTATTTTTATTTTTTTAAGATTACTGTGTAGTTAAAAATGATATAAAAAAGGCTCTCACGTTATATTCCTCAACTAATTTTTACAGATATGTCCAGCGTAGATAAAAATTGATCTTCTGTCTGTCAGTCAAGCTGTCAACACCTTAAATAAACACCTACCTCTGTGCTAAAATGTTAATTTCTGTGGCATTTTAAAGTAAGTAATATTTGTTTAAAATCGGATTAATTAAACTTAAAACCAGCTAATATTCTTCAAATAAAGTTTCATAAAAGTACATTTCATTTTTTGAAAGATTTTTTTTTAATTAAGAGAATTTCATTGTGATGACCGATGGCTAAAAATGGTGCTAAAATCAGCGATTTTTAGTGATTTCAAAACAATATTCATTTCTGTTAATTTAAATTCGTTTTGAAATACAGCAGAGTATTTTGTTTATTGTAAATATTAAATGTAATCTATTAGTTTGAAATTAAATGTAAAATAAAAGCATCAAGAATGATTTTTCAATTTTTTTAATTCATTTTAAATGTTAGGTATCGCGTTTCCTTGCACGTACCTTATTATTATTATTATTATAATTTTTTTTACTAATATTCACTCAATACAAGGCCCAAGAGCCATTCAAAGTAGAAGATTATTGTGCAGAGTTGTATTAGCGTAAAAAAGGGTAAGAAGTGGAGTTCTTGTGGGCTATGCAGAAGGAAAGATAACGGCTAATTTTAGACTTGAAGAAGTCAATATTTAGTCAGTCAGAGTGCAAAAGTAGACTTTTAGAAAGAAACGGAAACCCAACCCTAAACAAGAAATAAGGGATAAACAAAACTACTTCTGTTAAAAAAAAAAAAAAAAAAAAAAATTGGGGAGTTGTGTAAACCGGAACTACTCTTTATTTTCGTCGTTGTCGTTATTATTATTATTATTATTATTGTTATTTTTATTATTGTTATTATTATTATTGTTGTTGTTGTTATTATTATTATTATTGTTGTTATTATTATTATTATTGTTGTTATTTTTATTTATTGTTATTATTATTATTGTTGTTATTATTTTATTATTATTATTATTATTATTATTGTTATTATTATTGTTATTATTGTTGTTATTGTTATTATTATTGTTGTTATTTTTATTATTATTATTATTATTATTATTGTTGTTGTTATTATTGTTATTATTGTTGTTGTTTTATTATTATTATTATTATTATTATTATTATTTATTTTTATTATTATTATTATTATTATTATTATTGTTGTTATTTTTATTATTGTTATTATTATTATTATTATTGTTATTATTATTATTATTATTATTATTATTATTTATTATTATTATTGTTATTATTGATGTTATTATTTTATTATTATTATAATTACCATTATTATTTGTTATTATTATTATTGTTATTACTTTTATTATTATTTGTCATTTTATTATTTTTGTCATTTTATTATTATTATAATCGTTATTGTTATTATTTTTTATTATTGTTATTCTTATTATTTTTTTTTTTTGTTATTATTATAATTATTATTTGTATTTTCTTTGATTTCTGGCGTTTACACATTTCTTTCCGGGTCCCTTGAACCTAAGGTTAGAAATGGCGTCATGACTTACTTTCCACTGACAAAAAAAAAAAAAATTTACATAGATAAAGCCCTTCGTAAAGTGTGGGCTGTACTTGTCAGAACAATTTCTTGTATCTCCTTGAGGCATGAACTTCAAGGAATCCATTCAATTAGTCTCACAATCTTTTCCAACCAGTACTAGGGCTCCAACTACAACAGGGATTGTTGATGTTTCCATATACCACATTTTCGAATTTCTATTTCAAAGGTCCTTGTATTTTGACAACTTTTGAATATCTTCAAAGATACATTGCAGTCAGCAGGGACTGCCATATCCATAAGGAAGCACCGTTTTTGTTTGTGGTCTTTAATAACAATATCTGGCCGGTTGGCCTTGATTGTTCTGTCAGTGTGTATTGTGTAGTCCCATAGAATTGTAACAGGTCCTATCTCCGTAACCGGGTCTGGTTGGTGTTCATACCAGTTTCTTTCAGTTTTCCTTCCGTAGAAGTTGCAGATTTTCCAGTGCAGATATTGGCCCACTCTGTCATGTCGGGTTTTATATTCAGTGGGTGCCAACATCGTGCAACCTGATACAAGATCAATCGTTTCTGGATATTTATCACAGAATCTGCATTTTGGGCTGACACAATATTTTAGTATATGTGCTTGATAATTTCTAGTTAACAAGCATTGGTTCTGTGCAGCAAGGATAAAACCTTCACTTTCCGCTTTCAACCCTGCACTGCGTAGCCACTGATGGGTACGGGTTTTGTCTCCGTCATCTTGTTTGGTACCGGCAGAGTTGGCCATGAAGCGGTTTATCTTGCCAACGCTTCTGTATCTGGTCGGTTACATTTGTCTTTACTGTCTTTTTTAGGTATTTTGCAGTTTCAGCCGGTGTATTGTGCTGTAGTTGCATCTCTACGCCCATTTGGAACTCCCTTTTGAATTTGTTGGCTTCTTTTATTACGGAGTAGACGCTTTACTACTTTCATGTTCCTTGACGCATACCATCATCCAGTCTTCTGTAGTTTCCCAAATATCTTTGGAGGCCAATTTTTGTAAAGTTTTGTAGGACAGTTCTAGTTGAACTAATCCTCTGCCTCCTTCGGATCTGGGCACATACAGACGATCAACATCAGCTTTGGGATCAATGCATGCGGTAGCAAGTGAAGCTTTCTCGTTTGGCGTCCATTCATTAATTTCAGCTATGGTCAGTTAAGGACATTAAAGCTGTATTGCACCACAGGGACAGCCAATGTGTTTATGGCTGATATTCTGTTTTTTGGTTTGAGCTCAGTATTTAGTACCAGACGTACGCCTGTAGTACACTTTTCTTATTTTTATTATTGTTATTATTATTGTCGTTATTATTATTATTATTATTATTGTCGTTGTTATTTTTATTATTATTATTATTATTATTGTTATTTGTTTTTTTATTATTGTTGTTGTTATTACTTTTATTATTATTGACATTTTTTATTATTTTGTCATTTTTATTATTATTATAATCGTTATTGTTATTATTTTTATTATTGTTATTCTTATTATTTTTATTATTATTATAATTATTATTTTTATTTTCTTTGATTTCTGGCGTTTACACATTTCTTTCCGGTTCCAGCCCAGGGACCTAAGGTTAGAAATGGCGTCATGACATTTTCCACCGAAAAAAAAAAAAAAAAAATTACATAGATAAAGCCCTTCATGGTGTAGGCTGTACTTGTCAGAACAATTTTTTGTATCTCCTTGAGGCATGGACTTCAGGAATCCCATCAATTAGTCTACTGCAATCTTTTCCAACCAATCCGAGGGCTCCAACTACAACAGGGATTGTTGATGTTCCCATATGCCACATTTTCGAGATTTCTATTTCAAGGTCCTTGTACTTTGACAACTTTTTGAATATCTTCAAAGATACATTGCAGTCAGCAGGGACTGCCATATCAATAAGGAGGCACCGTTTTTGTTTGTGGTCTTTAATAACAATATCTGGCCGGTTGGCCTTGATTGTTCTGTCAGTGTGTATTGTGTAGTCCCATAGAATTGTAAGATATGTGCAGATATTGGCCCACTCTGTCATGTCGGGTTTTATATATATATTTTATATATATTTTATATTGTTATTTTTATTATTATTATCCTTCTTCAAAGATCACCGGCCCACTAGTACTAGTGGGGTTCAAGGTTTCAGTCGCACTATTGCCTTCAAAATTGGCTTCTTTCTTTCCCCACCACTTTTGTTTCTGTCTTTCCTATTCTGAATTTTGTCTCTCAGGAGCGGGAGGGTCATCAGGCATCCATCTTCAACTGTCACACCAGTCACCAAAAAAATATCAAAAAACCACATATATGTCAGATTCGTTAAAATGATAATAATGTTACAATTATATATATATATATATATATGAAGAAAAATTTGGAAAAAACAAACAAAAATCCTTAAATGCAATTATGTTGTTTAAAATGAATGAAATGTCGACGTCTGACGTTTCGGTTTAATAAACCTTTTTCAAGACAATATTCATTAAAATACAATTCAGTTCAATTTAACAAAGACGATGGACATAAAAAACAAGTCTTATCCAAAACATTTCTATCATTTCATTCATTTTAAACAACATAATTGCATTTAAGGATTTTTTTTGTTTGTTTTTTCCAAATTTTCTTCATTCTGTCAGTTTATATCCATTTACATTTGCTTACACACACACATATATATATATAATAAAAAAGGCTTAAACACTAATATTCCATGGTCATAATTTATTCCATTGGAATCGTAAATACGATCCAATTCATTCCACTAATATATATATATATATATATATATATATATATATATATATATATATATATATGTATGTATGTATGTATATGTAGGTGTGTACATGTCTGAGTGACTAAATTACAGACATTATGTCTGCTAATTTTTTTATAAAATCCGCTCATACTCACGAATAACCTTCAGCACATTGTCAACCGTTTTGCATTTAAAAGCATAATGAAAAGATTACGGTAATGGATAACATATAGTTCTGTACTACTTGCACCCCTGAAGATGATCTCGGAAAAAGATCGAAAGTCCTTGGAAAATGAAAATAAAAGAAATTTAAACAGATATAACACATTTCTCTCATCCTTTAACATCAATACATGGAAGGTTATTCATGGGTATGAACGGATTTTATTAAAAATTAGCAGACATAATGTCTGTAAGTTATTCAATCAGACACGCCTAAAAGAGAATTTTCTGCCTAAATACACACGAACACACACACACACACACACACACACACACACATATAGAATACTTTCTATGATTGTACAACTAGCAAAAAAAAGTTTCAAAATTGGTATACAAACCTTACATTTTCATTTAATTTTGCACTGCTCAAAGACCGGGCTTTTATAGCCTGGGATGTGAACTGGTCTACCACAGAAAGAAATGCCAACCTACTGTGCGAAAAAAAACTGCCTCATCAGTCATGTATCGAAAGATACATGATCGCTGAAGCGTGTATCACGCATGGCACATAACTGACTGACCATTCCGGTATAAGTTATCTCCCTTTCATTTCCTAACTGCTGATTTTTCAGCGAAGTGAAAGTTCGAATTTTAATGGCTTCTGTGAAGCCAGTTTTCAGAAGAATGATATTCACTGTCATAAAGCGGACACATTTCCGCTGTATTTCTCCAAATTATTTGCTAAGCCTAGATTTGACAGAAGACCACATGAAGGATGCCCTTAAAAGAATCTACTTGATAGCATATTGTGTGTATATGGATATAGATGAATATGTGTATGTGTGGATATGTGAATTTATTTTTATATTTTTATGTGTGTACATGGGTATATGTATGTGTGTATGTGAAAACACGCCTATGTGTGTGTATATACATGTATATGTTGTGTATATATTCGCATGTGTTTTGAACATAGAAATATTGCTGGATTAGATAATCGTTATATTTATCTTCATATATTTATATTTGATTTGTAACCTGTAGTCGATATTAAATTTGTCAAATTTTCTCAATTACAAAAAGCGGCCCTTAAAGTAAACGCAATTTTACTTTCCTTCGTCCCATCTCTCTCCCCCTCGTCTTTCCTCCCTCTTATTCTAACATTAGATTGTCAATAGTGTGTGTATGTCACCACGAAATGTATCTTTTATGCATTAGACATCCGTCAACATTCATTCTTTTCTCTTATTTAAACCCTTCCACCCACCTCTCCTAAAATTCTCTCTGTTAAGGTTTAATCTCCTCCTCCTCATACTTACACTTTCTCTAAATTCTGTTTTTATTTCCGGAGTGGGTTTTCTCTGTTTTCATTTTGAATGTGTAGGTCTGATGATTTGGATCGTATTTACGATTCAATGGAATAAATTATGACCATGGAATATTAGTGTTTAAGCCCTTTTTATATATATATATATATATATATATATATATATATATATATATATATATATATATATATACACACATATAGGATTGGTGTATACGGAATAAATTCCAATAACCAACAATTACTATTCTTAAAGAGTGCTCAATACAGAGTAGAGCGAATATAATTATTTATTTAAAAATTATAACAAATATTTTATAACATCACTACAAAAATAGCCATTTTGTTTCAACACTTCTGGTGTCTTATCAAGTGATGGTGTTGAATGTAGAATAAACGTTTTAAAAGGTTATTTATTTATTTATTTATATATGTATATAAATAAAAAAAAAAAGAACAATGAATATATAATCCGGTGTTCTTATAGATATTATTATTTTTTACAAAATAGCGCTCAATG